>SKCR01006424.1:0-24681 GCA_019454045.1 Zanthoxylum bungeanum
CACTGCCCGATCCGAGAAAAACTTTAATGCCCTTAAAATATTATGCATAAAAAAGAGATAAAGAGACGTGGGGGTATTGGACATCATATAATTAATTAATTAAGGCCAATTAAGTGTTAGTGATCCCATAAAATTCAATTATAAAATTCCAACCACATTCACTCAACAGCCCTACATTCACCAGTCAAATATGAAATTTAATTTGCTTATCTCCATGTCAAAATTCATAAACTAATGGCTATGAATGCAAGCCACCATCAACATGCACATGGCCTTGTTCCCCATCAAAATTAATAATATGTCATAAATTAGTGATTATTAAAGATTAGTACAAGATATAAAGAATATTTTAAGGGGAAAGGAAAAAAAAAAGATGAAGCATTAATTAAAATTTAAAAGGAATAAAACACACAACAACATTGACAGCAAGGACACCCAAAAAAAAAAACACAAATAAGTGATTACTAAAACAAGAAACAGTACTGCTTGCCATTGAGCAATAAACAAGCCAGCCATTGGGTTTTAAGATTATTGCTTCTTGTCCATTTCAGATGTCTTGAATCTTTGCATATTCTATATACGATGGAATCAAAATAACAGATAATGAAAAGCATATCCATTGAAAAATTAACACCAAAGCTTGTTCAATCCATAATCTTGTGCAAGAGATATAGCTTCTTTCCCTTTTGTTTTTTTGCCTTTGAGGAGGACATGATGAGACCTTCAACAATACCAACAAAGCCACACGTGTAAATTACTTTAGGTTCTGCTCTTGCACTTCTCCATTGCTCTTGGGGCTGAAAGATGATTGAATTAAATTAAATTAGAGGTTATTTTACAGTGAAAGTAAAGACTATATATACTTCCAAGTAATTCTCTGATTTTTTTAAAAAAAAAAAAAAAATTTACATACCAAGGCCAATTGCTTCTGATCCCTTCATTATGCGCAAGCGCTTGCATGAATCAACAAACATCCTGTAAAGATCAAAGAATTATAAGGATGAGTGATAATTTTCACCTAGAAAGCTTTATAATTATTTAATTTTTTTCATAAAGCAACTTTCATTGTTTGTTCAATTTGTGCCAGCCTAGATGATGTCCAATGTCATACATGTTTGTTTTTTTTTTTTTTAATTGGAAATATGTATATTATGCATACAATTAATTTTAGGGTTTCTAGAGGAATAAAAGAATATTAATTCAGTACACAAATGCTCCCGTCATTATGAGTTTGGGAAGAATAGATGTACGTAACCTTTATTCATACAAGCAAATAGATTATTTACAATATTTGAATCTTTGACACCAGATCATAATGGAGCAAGAGCTGCACCAAGTCTTGCCCTTGGTTCATAGAGGAATAAAAAAGAAAAACTTACTCCCAAGGAACATCACCCACGAGCATCCAGTCACCATCCTTGTCTTCATAGGTTGGCACATACTCAGAACTGTTTAAAAGATCCATTAACTTGCTCTCGTTCATAAAATCTATCATTCCTTGCGATCCATAATTACCTAATAATTCACATATTACAAAGCTAATTATTAAATTAATGAACTTAATTTCAAATTATGTTTTAAAAAAATAAAATAAAAAAAGACTTACCCATGGTGAAGGAACTGAACATCTTGGCCAATGCATCAGAAAGCTCTTGGTAACTCTTATACATCTTCAAATCCACCTTACGAAGATACGGAGCCCCGTCCATGCACACCTTCACAAATGCTGCGCCGCCATTTGCCTCCTCTGGATTCTTCTGTGCCATTACATTTTTACGATAAGATCTCACCGGCGGCCACCCCACTACTTGTTCCCTGTTTAATAATAATCCAATTACGTTAAAATGATATCGCTAAACATTTAACAATAATACCATAATAAATATTGGACTGCATACATCAGGAAAAAAACTTACTTGGCTGGTGGCTTTGCGGGATCCTCAGGATTCTTGTCTTTTGAAGAAGGATTCTTGATATTTTGATTCAGATCCACTGATGATGAATCCTTAGACTGAAGATTGAGTTTCAAATCAACAGTCTCAGAGAAGCCTCTTTTATTATTAGCCTTCTGAGTTTCTGAAGCAGCTTCAGTTTTGTTGCCACCACCACCACCACCACCACCACCACCAGGCAATCCAAGGCAAAGTTCAGTTTCTTTGAAGTCCATTTTCAGGCAAATAGCTTCCATGAATATTACCAGCAGATAGATTATGCTTTTGCTTTTCTTTCTTCTTCTTCTTCTAGAGTAGACAGAGAGAGAGAGAGAGAGAGACCCCCAATAATATAAACTGTGGGCTGCTGTGTTATCAGCTGCATGTGTATGTCGTATCAATAATGTATGTGATTTATGATTCGTCTGACACGTGGGTACACTTGGGTCGTTGATTTTGGATGTTCTTAACCAATCTGATGTCGTTAAAAACGTGATTGCCCGTTTAGATTTCTGTAAGAGGCTTGTGGCTATCAGCTCTTTCTGTGAGTAATATTTATACGGTTCCGGGTTCCCATTCTTATTCAACCAGCACACTGCACGCTGTTAAACCGTAATTTTATTTTATTTTTTTATTTTCAAGTTTCAATCAAGTGAACCCAAAGTTGACTTCCAGTACAAAAATGATAAACTCACCAACACTCTCACTTACAATAATCCCAACTCTCTCACTGTAGCTACAGTGAATTACTGTAGTTCACTGTAGCTACAGTAAGAGGGTTGAGATTATTGTGAGTGAGAGTGTTGGTGAGTATATCATTACTCCTTCCGGTATTGGGTTCTTAATTTTCAAACTTAGTTTTCTCTTTTAGCACTTTACGTACCCTAATAATTTTAGGGTTTTACCATTTACTCCTGTAGGACTCGAATTTTGTGCACGTTAAAAAACATATTTTTTAGGTATTGATTTTGTAAATGCTTAGGATTTTGTTGGTTTTATAATTTAAATGAGATAATTAATTTACTTATACGTAATATTTATGTTTCAATCGTTTGTCTCTTAGTTCTCAAATAATATTTATAATTCAATGTGCAAAAGTTAATAGTGAGGGTTTGCATCCTGAAGCACGATAAATAATAATAAAAAAAATCATGAAATAAAAAACTTATAGATTTAATTCAAAATAAAATGACAAATAATAATAGACCTGAAATCCAAAAAAATGATTAGGTTTTGTGGCCGAATACTATTTAGGTTTTTTATTTTAATAGGAGATTATATTTTTATATTGTAATAGGTTTTTTATTTTAATAAATTTTTTATTTTTATTTTATAATATATATATATATAAGTTAAATATTTTTAGACCTCCTGATCGGGTCACGTTGTGACTCACTATTAAATTATAAAATTAAATTAATAAATAAAAAACCTATTATAATAAAAATATATATTATTTTTTTCTAAAAATTCTATTATAATAAGAAAACATATTATGCTATTATATTAGAATAAGAAATATTATTAAATTATAAAATTAAATATTTTTAAGCCTCCACATCGCGCTAGGTGGTAACTCACTATTAAATTATAAAATTAAATTAATAAATCTATTAAATAAAAAACTCATTACGATAAAAAACACATATAATATTTTTATAAAAACTCTATTATATTATATTATCCAATTAAAATAATAAATACTATTAAATTAATAAATTTAAAAATATAAGAACCTTGTTATAAAAAAAAACATACAATACTATCTGATAAATTTTTGAATAATATCGCAAATAATCCGAATATATAAATATAAATATGTGTGTGTATAATTTAAAAAATTTAAAACTTTTTCATTGCACCATGCAGTATCTGATCTGTATAATTATTATTTTTAATTAAATTATCCCTAAAATTAATTTTTATTATAAATAAAAAAACATATTATAATATCTCATTAAAATAAAAAAATATATGTGGTACCTAATCTCTATAATTTATTTATTTATATTAATTTATATAATTAAAATAAGAAATTATTAGAATAAGAAATCTCTTATTTATTAGTTCTTGTAAAGATTCATATTTTAAATTATTTGTATAATTTTTTATGAGCTTTTTATTATTTGTTGTGCTTCATGATGCAGATTCTGACTATTAATTCTTGCAAAGTGAATCTGTATCGGTCAAAATTTCAAGTTAGATAAAAAAAAATTAATTTTAAATTGAATAAATTACATTAAATTTCATTGAAATTCATTCGAAAGAAAATTAAACATTTTAAAAGTTACTTATAGCTAGAGATAAGATTTTTAAATTAGAGATAAAAATGATATATATAGAAACTCTAATGTGAATAAAAAAATATTATTTGAGAATTGAGAGACAAACGAATGAGATATATATATTAAATAAAAATAAAATAAATTATCTCATTTAACTATAATTAAAGATATGCTTAACCCGCACAATGTGCTGGCCTTGTGCTAGTTTAATAATAAAAGCATTAATTGTATAGATAATGTGTCACATATATTTTTTATTTTAATAAAATATTATAGTATATCTTCTTATTATAGTAGGTAATAAATTAATTATACAGATTAAGTGTCATGTTTCGCGGTGAGAAAACTAATATATATATATATATATATATATATATATATATATATATATATATATATATATATTATATATATATATATATATATATATATATCGAATTATTTGTGATGTTATTCAAAAATTAATCGAATAGTATAATATATTTTATTATTATATTAGGGTTCTTATTTAATAGATTTATTTATTATTTTTATAGTTTAATAGTTTTTTTAATTGTAAAATGATAGTATAATATGTTTTCTTATTATAATACAGTTCTTATGAAATTATAATATGAATTTTAATTGTAATAGGTTTTTCCTTTAATATAAAATTAATTGTAAATATATTTTAATTTTATAATAAAAATTATTTGTAAAGGTTAATTGTAGAGATTAAGTGTCACATATATTTTTTTTATTTTAATAAGAGATTATAAGATGTTTTCTTATTATAATAGGTTTTTTTTATTTAATTTTATAATATAATAATAATAAATTAAAATATTAGTTAATTAATTAAATCAATAGGTATCTTACTTTAATAGTAGATTATGTTTGTATATTGTAATAGGTTTCTTATGTTAATAATTTATTATTTTAATTTTATAATTTAATAAATAAAAATAATTGTTGAGATATTTTATTTTTGTAATTTAATAATAAAAAATTAATTATAGATATTAGGTTCATTGTAGATAATATAATAGTATTTTTTTTATTTTAATAGGATATTATAATATATTTTCTTGTTATAATTCTTATAAAATTATAATATGTATTTTTATCGTAATATGATTTTTATTTAATTGGTTTTGTTAATTTAGTTTTACAACTTTAATATGAGGCTGCCACAAATTAATTGTAAAGATTAATTTAATAGTAGATAATTTAATATTTTATTTTTTAATTTTAATAGGATGGTATAATATGCTTTCTTGTTATAATATAATTCTTATAAAATTATAATATGTATTTTTATTGTAATATAATTCTTATTAAACAGATTTCTTAATTTAATTTTATAACTTTAATATGAAGCCGCCACGTGGCGCGATAATGAGGCTTAAATATCTAACTTTTAAATATGGTTCTTATTTAATAGATTTATTAATTTAATTTTATAATTTAATAGTTTTTTTTTTAAATGTAATAGGAATGTATAATATATTTTCTTATTATAATGAAATTCTTATAAAATTATAATATGTGTTTTTATTATAATATATTTTTTATTTAATACAAAACTAATTGTAAAGATATTTTAATTTATAATTTAAATAAATTTAAATATTAATTAAATTAATTAAATTAATATATTTCTAACTTTAATATTAGATTATGATTTTATAATGTAATAAGATTCTTGTTTTAATAATTTATTAATTTAATTTTAAAAAAATAATTTTAGAGATATTTTGATTTTATAATTTAATAGTAAAAAATTAATTGTAGAGATTATGTTAATTGTAAATAATTTAGTGGTGTTTTTTTTAATATGATACAATAATATGTTTTATTGTTATAATAAAATTCTTATAAAATTATAATATGTATTTTTATTGTAATGTGATTTTTATTTAATAATTTAATTTTATAACTTTAATATGAGGCCACCACGAATTAATTGTAGAGATTAAGTTAAATGTAGATAATTTAATAGTGTTTTTTATTTTTAATATGATAGTATAATATATTTTCGTGTTATAATATAATTTTTATAAAATTAGAATATGTATTTTTATTATAATATGTATTTTTATTTAATATATTTATTAATTTAATTTTATAATTTTAATATGAAGCTATCACGTGACGCGAGGAGACTTAAAAATATTTAACACACATATTTTCATTCCTTTTTTGACGTTCAAATCTTAATCAAATCTTGTTTGATGGTCGAAATTAGTTTTCTAAAAACATTTTGACATTTTTTTTATTATATGTTGAAATTCTTGGGCATATAACTCGATCCAAAAACTTATTTAAGAGTAGAGGGTTGTCTATACTTATATTCATTAATCAAGATCATTTCTCAGTTAATATGAGATATTTGTTTTAAAACTCTCCCCCATAGTGCATACTTGTCTTTTTGTCTAATCCGTGTCACGTGTATAAGTAATATGAACTCATTTGTGTACGAGACTCTGATACTGTGTTAAAATTCACAGGCCTAAATCAATCGTGTGAGATTATTTCATCAATACTCATTTTCATATTCAGACCAATCATTTATCCGATATGTGTCATATGAATAAGTAATGTGTATCCATTGATATGTTGTATTATATAACTATATGGGAAAAGGCAATAAAAGCTTTAAACTTTTGGGAGGAGAAGTGTCAATCTCCTTTACATTTTTAATAAATTGATACATATTTATTGGCATTGCCATCTTGCCTTTGAATCAATTGATGGGGTCCGTTGGGCAATGGAGGGAAGCATCAAGCATATATCGCACTATTAGCATACAAAGCAAATCATGTAATTAATTGTATATCATTGAATTTTGATCATTATTTATAGTAAGATTCTTCTAGGAACCATCCCACTTATACACAAACTGATCACGAGCTAATAATTCACCAAATATAAACCTTATTATAATTGATTTGATAAGACTGATTCTTGAAGATAAATAGTAATCTTTGATAAAGTAATTTTTCAAGTTAATTTATAAATTAGATGGAGGTTGTGATAGCGATTCTCCTGCAGGACACATAAACATCAAAAGAGAGAAAGCATTGATATATTCATTCTATAAGGGCATGTATTTGCATGGTGGTGACTTAGAGACAAGTCGCATCCCTACAATAATGAAACATCCCTAACCCTAGCTGTGCCCTTGCCATGTCACCATCCATCCCCCAACCCCATTCTTTCTTGTTCCTTTCTAACCTAACCTCCATTCATAATTATCCAATCTCTATTCTCTTCTATTTTCAAAGCTCCTTCATGAGCAGCCACATCTTCTCTTTTGACACATATTCATCTAAGAGGAGATGGTTTTGGAGACACTCCACACATGGGTCCTGACTTATATTCTAAATCTAAATAAATTTTAATTTTAAGTGTATAATATGATTTTTATATTTTTATCATTTATCCTTTTTAAAAACTCGCTTAAAAATCTCAAAACTTGAGACAATTCAGAACCGTCTCTGACTCTTCTGCGAAAAAAAACCGCTCTCATTTCATATTTTAAGTTTTGGTGCAGTCTATTTTATAATATATACACCCAATAATTGTTAATTATCAATCCTTTTATCTACAAAGGAAACTGACCCTCAGTACCTTTTTATTTTTTACAATGAAGTGACAATATTAGCTTATCCTAGCTAGCAAGATGATTTTTTTTTAAGTGGTCCTGGTCATGCCACAAAAGTTGAATCAAAATATATATCAAGCATATCCCAGGTGGGATTGTGGGTATTTTTATGGCCTCAACATTTGACTTCAGAAGTGTACAATATCACTGCTGCTGATTATCATCAAAGTTGAAAATTGATTTCATACCTACCCACCTTCTTCTTCCTCATGTGGTCCTGTGCAAGTTTCTTATCCATGTACATTAATATATTTCAGAGGGTTATTATCACTTTAGTCCTTGTTGTTTTCACAACGGACCTCAAAATCGGAAGTTTAAAAATTTCATCACCTGAGTCCTTTTCTTGCTCGTTTCTCAAATCATCACATAATTACTTCCCTAGCTTAACACCGTTTTTTACTATTAACATTTTCAATAGCACTGTCTAGAGAAATGTTGTCCCTAAGGGGGCGTGGCTTGGTGGTGTAGGGTTCAGGACTTGATCTTCAAGTTCTGAGTTTGAATTCAGGGAGTGCGTTTCTTGTAAGAGCATGAGACAGACAGAGGTTTTACATGCTATGCTTAAGCCCGGAATGAGTGGTTTAGAGGCAAGATTTCCAACGATTCCAAAAAAAAAAAAAGTTTAGAAAAATGTTGCATGTGTAATATAATGACAGGTGTAACTTAGTAATGCGAAAAAGAATAAATGACAATGATAACGTTTAGTTTTAATTACTTTAAACACTCGACCATTCCATAAACACAATTTATTGGGATAAATATAGATGAACAATACGTAAAAACGTATAAGAATGTTTTTATTGGGATAAATATAGATGAATAATATTCTCATTAAAAGAAAACTCGAAATTATCGATCGAATATTTGGTCAATAATTTCAAAATACTGATCGAATTTTTCGATCGGTATTTGGATCGTAGGTAATAAATTACCGATCGAAATATGATTAGTCAGTAAAATTACCACCCAAAGGCGGGCTCGTACTAAACCAACACAATCCACATTTAATTCTATAAATTGATACAATTGGTGTGACTTGAACCCTTGACCTCATGATTAAATGTGTAGAATAATTATCACTAGGGTATGACATGTTTGTTTATAATATGTAAAGAATTTTTTCTTTTAGGGATAAATATATATGAACAATACTCTTAAAAACGTATAATAAGTTTTATTCCCGTACTTATATATATAAAAGTTTTGGTCAAATATAAATAGAGAGAACTTAAGGATGCATTTTTAAAACTATCAGACTCTTGATTTCTTTTGACAATTGATAAGTACTATAGTGATTAAAAAAGTATATATATATATTTTTAAGAAAAATATTTAAAGTAAATTTAAAAGTGATTTTGATATTGACAATGACTAAATGAAAATCCAAAATATACTAAATAAAGCTTATAAAAAGGATTTAAAGTTATAACCCAAAAATAGAATATAATTATAGTTTCAAGAGTTGCTAGCTAACCTGCTTTTTTACTCTATGTTCCGGCGCATCAAAGAATTAGATCTGAAATTGATCCCTTTCTGATACTTTTTGCAGCTCGAGCAGACATGTCACATTAGCTAACATTTCATTAATCAGTCAATTAATTAAACAAATAATGATCACTAATCTAGTTTAATAATTAATTAAAAGCTGGTCCTACAAATGCAATATATGAGAATCTTCCCTGCAATAATATTATTCTAAATGTTGGTAGAATTTGGGACAATTGATACCATTGTGGGGGCTTACCATTTATAGCACTCTTTTTTGCTGAGAATGTCTAATTTTAAAATTAAAATTCAGCCTCACAAAACCTACCTCTTTGATTCATTATCTTTTTATTTATCCTAACTTACACTGTTTTAATTATAATTACCTAATCATTTATTTATTTTTTTGCTTTTCTAATTAAAGATTTTGAAGTCAAATGAATTTTGTTTTTTGGGCGATCAAAGAGGATACCGAATCATATGTGTTCAGTGGCTGACAAGAGTATCAACGAGTTTTTTATAAAGAGATTAGATGAATCAGTTTCTTGGTTTTATATATACACGTTTCTTACCAACAATATATCAAACATTGATCCAAGTGCTTCATCTAATCTTTTGTTATTATTATTTTTTTTACTTTATTCATGTTTGAAAAAGAGTTGTAATTTGGAAGAATTAATAACATTAACATGTGATTTTTTGATAAAAGAATACCGATGCAGATAATCACGATCATCTTATATCACACATTGATTAGGTATAATTATGGAAAAATAATTATATGTGGGTTGGATAATCCTAATCATTAGACTAATCTTTTGGTTAGTGAAGAATTTAGATTTATTTAATTCAAGGAGAAGCAAATGATTGCTCTCAACTTGACGTGTATAATTTATGAGAGTGACTATAATACAACAATGTTTGGTACAATATTTGCACTCTCACTCTTTATTAAAAAAAAACTTCTAGTTTTTGAAATATTTCGTCGCGAACTCTTCAAAAAAATTTATTTATATTCCTCGACTTATAATATATTATGTACACTACCTTTAGCAACAAAAATTTGAAAAGATTTTCCATAAATATTAGATTTATATTAAACATCGCAGCATTATAAATATACTTATAATTTTTATAGAGGTGGTCATGAGTTGTCTTGAATTTTTTGAGGGCTTAAACGAGTTTTTAAAGTGGAACCGCTATCGATAAATGATAAAAATATATATATATATATATATATATATATAATATTATACATTAAAATTTGAAATTTCTCTAAATTCAAAGTCTCTAAATTTAGGTTAAATTTAGAGATTTTATCCAATCGTATGTGTCGACTGTCCTAAGACCACCAATTAATTATGTTTAGAGCACATGTAAGTGTAATTCAATTGATGACCAGATATCAAAATATTCTCTAATAAATAAATGTCATGGGATTTATGGATTCAACCACATGAAAATGCTACAAATGCAACCCTCATAATAAAGGAATCGGCTAGTATACTGGGGTATGGATCCAGAGACTGAGATTAAACTCATCTTTTTAAAAAATTAAAAAATTTAAAAAATCGGTTATCTAAATATCCGGTAATATGAAATTTTAGACATTAAATATGAAAATTTGGGGGCATTGAACATGAAAAATATAACTAATAAACATGAATTTTATCTTTTACTATACAGATAAAAGATTTGACATTTGATTTGACATTGATTTGATATTGACAAGGCCCCATTTTAATTTTTTAGCATTAACCTTAAATTTTAGATATTAAACATGAAAATTGGACAATAAACATATAAAATCGATGAGCCTGGAAATTATTAGCATTAACCTAAAGTTTTGGTCATTAAACATGATAATATGACATTAAACATGAAAAAAATATTTTCACGCGTGACATGAGATTTTGATATTTCACACGTGTATTATTGCTCATCTAAAATGTTATAGCATTAACATATAAATTTTGACATTAATCATGAAAATAGGGCATTAAACATAAAAATAATGCATTAAACTGAATTTTTAGGCATTAAATATGAACCTAGGGCAATAAACATTGCATAACCTAAAAATTTAGACATTAAATATGAACATAGGGCATTAAACATGATAATAATGCATTAACTTAAAAGTATAGGCATTAAATATGAACATAGATCATTAAATATGAAATTTAGGGTATTAAACATAAAAATAATAAAATTATTGGCTTGTGACATTAACTTGAAATTATCGGCATTAAACATGAATTTAGAGCATCAAACATTAAAATTATAAATTTATTGCACTGTATACTATTAGCATGAAAATTTGGATAATAAACATGAAAATATGATATTAAACATGCAAAATCAGAAACATAAAATTTTATTAGCATCAACATGAAATTTAGGGCATTATATATGAAAATAATATATTGAATAAAAAAAAATATTTTCACACGTGACATAAGATTTTGATATTTCACATGTGTATTATTGCTCACATGATATTTCATAACATTAACATGTAAATTTGGACATTAAACATGAAAAATATGACATTAAACATGCAAATATTGTATTAACATGAAAATTCGGGGATTAAATATGAAAATAAGACATTAAACATGCAAATTTACCCTATACATGATTTGAAAAAAATCATTTTAGTAATATTTTATTTTATTTTCTTAATATTATATTATTTTAATAATATTTTATTAATATAATATATATACTTTTTTGTGGATTAGCTGCCGCAGTGCGCCTCCAAAAATTGATACCCCAGTACCATATATTCATGCCCGAAAATAAATGAAAAAATGACACATACTTTAAATCGTTTGAAGGTGAAGAATAAATAATAAGCAACCAATGGTGTCAAATAATTTAAAGGATGTATTCAAGGGTCCCTGCAATTAAAACTTTCGATTATATTTATGCTATGATTGTTATGTTCTCTAAAGGTTTAAAAAGCAATTACAACTCCAACCGGGGCAGCTTAAATTTTTTTTGGGCTTTTTGGCGAAAAAATTAGCGAGGTGTTATTAAATTAAAGATATTTTTATAAAAAAATAATTATATTATTTGTTTGGAAAATAAGAAAGATCAAGATAAATATTTATTAAAATGTAATATTTTTAATAATTTTATATTACAATTAACTAATCAATTAGAAAATTTTTATTATTTTTTAACATAAAGATTAATAATAATTAGATAATGCACTTAAATATATTGACACAAATTTTTATAATGTCTTATATTTAGGTGAAGCATTAGGGGATCACTTAAATTGACTAAGAGTTGAGCCACCTATTGCGGCACCGCAATAAAATCTTGCTTTCTAGTTTCTAGTATTTGATGGAGCGTGCATCAAAGTTGCATCATCTCTCATTAAAGTTGCTTCATAGGTAAACAAATCCGTGAGAAGAATGCAGGCCTATTCTTTCTCTAATATCCAAGTGAATAAATATATCACGTTAATGATGATACATAAAATCGTACCTTCATTGATGCATAATTCTAGGGACTAAATGAAAGTTTTTTTTTTTTTTTTTTTTGCCCTTTATTTTTATTAAAACCAACCAAAGTGTGAAGATTACTGATATTTAGACAGTTTTTTTACCTTTTTTTTTTTTTTAATTAAAACCAAAGTGTGAAGAGTATTGATATTTAGACAGAACAGTGATAGAATATGGACAAAACTATTATAAAAACAACAACGTTTTGGTTTTTATTTTTTATTTTTATTTATTATCAAAATGATTTTGTTTTGATTGTAATTATATCCTAGTTTTGTCTTGATTTACTCTCATTTAACATTTTTCACCTGTGAATGACAATTGAATTTTGGAAATTGTGTAAAAATTGAGGAAACATTATGTATTACTTATTTAATTAATTCATCCAACGAATATATATATATATTTTGAAATCGTTAAAAATCTCATCGCCAAATCACTTATTCCGGGCTTAAACGGAGCATGTAAAACCTCTGGCTGTCCCAAACTCTTATAAGAAACGTACTTCCTGGATTCGAATCTAGAACCTGAGATTTTGAACCTTATACCACCAAATCACGCCTGTTGAGTACATCGAATGAATACCTATCATGTGTTACTCAATATATATATATGTGTGTGTGTGTGTGTGTGTTCGAACATTAGTGGATGGGTTGTCATCCAATTGATCGTCTTACAAGAGCCCATTTACTTGTCTAAGCCCACTATGGCCCTTAATAATTATGTTGGGCCTGATATGGGCTTTCCCAGATATTCTTGACTCACCCGAGGAGACAAAGAAAGGGCAAATGGGCCCCAAGATCATCGATCATTGACGATTATGTTGATGAGAGGATCTAACTGGGGAGTTTCCACAGCGGGTCCCAGAGTGGTAAGAAGGATGATGAATGGTGTATGATGTAGAGACGTGGCTTGGCTTCCATCAAGCAGTTGTGATCTTTTTTTTAATAACATCAGCTAATCGTACGTTAAATCAGTGAAATGAAAGCCTGACATAACAAGGCAACCAACAAACAAATAATCAATCAATTGATGATGAATCAATCGTACAAGATCCCGTGTGGGTTTCATTAGTTGGGCCCCATTATGCTTTCATCATACGCATAATGCTCACCACACGTGTTCCTGTTTATGATGCTTCCTGCCGCCTCTCGCCCCTACTCGGTCTCGTGTTTCTTTTCTGTCCACGCGGCTTGCAACTTATTTTCTGATTTTTTTTCCTACTTTTTTTTTTTCAAAAAAATTCAGAAAGATGTTAGATTATTTAATGTAAATAAATCAGGTTGGTTATTCGATATTCTCACTAAAATATGTCATATGTTTTTTTTAAAAAAAATATATGGCTCTGACATTATCTTTTAAGTAAGTATTAGCTGCTAAACTTAAAATAACGAGAATCTTATACATTGTATATTACTAACAACATTATATACGATTTGATGACTGTTTTTCATTCGAATGATAAAATATGAATTTATCCTTTGAATAAGTCTTCATCAATAGTAAATTTATTTGGTTAGTAGAAAATCGCACAAATTTGATAATCACATAGATTTACATGATTCGGCAGATAATGGCTCTTATCTAGGTCCATGAGAGAAAATAAGATATTTTATTAATGCTCGAGGTCAAGAACGACCCGAGTTACAAGTTGGGGAATGAACTAGTACGATAATAAGATATATGGGGTCTAACATAAACTTGTTATAATTGTCTCAAGTAGTCGAGTAATTGACCAACTTTCTCTTTATACTTATAATTCTGAAGCTTTTTTGCTTTTACAAGTAGTGAAAATGTAGAAATTGCTAATTCTTATTACATTGACTTCAATCCCTTACACACATTCCCTCCTAATTAAAACGTTATTTTACAAAACACTAACACATGCTGAACATTTTGATCAGCATTTTTTTTGGCAAGTGAAATCAATAGCAATGCCAACTCATGACCAGGCTAGTCCAGCAAAGTGAGACCACATAACACAATCAATTTGTCAATGTTTTTGGATTAGACAGCATGCAAAAGTTTCAAAAGCACTCACATACACACATTCCCTCCTAATTATTTCAACAATTAATTCCCGAAAATGATCATTTCTTGGGCCAATAAATCTGCACTCAATTTTTCTTCTATCACACACCAAATTAATAAAGTGGGTGGGTGGGACGAGCATGTCTTGAAAACACACAATGTTTGGTGTTAATTAATTTGGTCAATTAGGCTAATTAAAATTGAAAGATACTGAAATTAATTAATGGAGAGCCCTAGAGAGTTTCATTTCATGTACAATACAAATGCAGCCAAAATAAAGTGGACCCTTTTGCAAAATATAGAAGTGGTTCAAAATTCTTGCATACCAGAGGTGTTTGCAGAAGTTAATGCCCACGGATTTAATGCAAAGAAAAAGACACATAATTATGTTACCCTTTTGAGTTGGTTTGGTTTCAGTATGTTAGGACCACGATGACCTAAAGCTAAGTTGTGTTTTTGTCACTTTGTCTAGTTTGTTGGGTATGAGGTTTCGGTTCAATTAATAAGATATTATCCATTTTAAGAACTTATTAACTCAACGGTTCAACTTATTACGGTTTTATTATTGGCTAAGGTAACTCATTTCCGAAGTCTTGATCCAAAACACATCCAAATAATAATTATGAGAATCTCACATCACCAAATTATGTCTCAAACAACATGGGCTTGTAATAGGAAACCCTAAAAATGGAGGAACTTGATCCATCCCTTCATGTTCTTAAAGCTTTTCAGATTCACTTTAGTTATGTTATTCCCAGACAATATTAGCTATTACACTGACCCTCATGCTTGATGTCGGTATATTTTTTAATCTCTTTAATGTTAAATATTCACTCCTTTTTTTTTTTTTCAGAGACATCATCAGCTGACTGAAAAAGTATCTGCACCGACTTGGTAACCTAAGGAATCTAACTTTGATAACATGTACAAGGGCCTCTTTGTTTGTGTTAGAGAGTACAAGAGCATATAATCATGATCTATCAAAGTTGTAAAACTATATTAAAATTCATAATAACTTATATATCTTCATAATTCTTGTTCTATATTATTTACTCTAACGTTGAAAAACGTTTTAACATAACATCAAAAAAAATAAATTAGAGAAATAACCTGTAGATTAGGACATAAAACCTGTATAAATTAGAAGCTAAACGTAAAATATGCATATAAATTGATTAAATTTTGGTTCAATCCCTATTTTCCCTTAAAATTTCTTAAGCCTGAGAGGTCATATATGGTCCTTAAGCATGTTCATAGTTGCACTCATGATTATGCATCGCCTCTTCGTTTATAATTTCTGGAGAAAACGAAATCATGGGGAAGTAGTATCTAAGGGAAATTTCATGTATAATTTCTGGGAAATTTGATCCTAATTCTAAGAAAATATTAAAAGGGTTATTGATGACTTTGGAGGCAGTGTCTAGGCTTCTTTTTTTTTTTTTTTTTTTTGTGTAGGGTATTTCGTCTAGAATTTTGAATGATGTCTACGGTATCTCCAAATCTGGCTTCTAACTGTA
Source organism: Zanthoxylum bungeanum (assembly GCA_019454045.1). NCBI lineage: Eukaryota > Viridiplantae > Streptophyta > Magnoliopsida > Sapindales > Rutaceae > Zanthoxylum > Zanthoxylum bungeanum. The sequence goes on from SKCR01006424.1 coordinate 16,411, forward strand.
AAAACTGAATTTGCTTATTTAAGTGTCTTCTTTATCTTGGTATCAGCGTCTTTTTTTATTAATATTTTAAATATACGGTATACGAATAGTTACAAAGAAGGTTGATTTTGTTAAGTTATCATACATATTTTCGATCAAAAAATTACATGCTTTCAAACTTAGCTTGACATGAGTACAATTATAGAAAATTTTAAAGAAAATTTTAGCTTAATAGACTGGACTAATAGGAATAGGTTATTATAACTAAAAGAAAAACTTATAGATCACGGAACATAATCTCTTAATGAGTCAGTGTTAGATTTACCATTAGAATTTCAGAATTTAGGAGGCTGCAGTCTGGCCTTAATTAGCGTGTTTTGATATAGTCCTTTATTGTTGATGTTGAGGTGCTGTCTTGAGATGATGGGGTTGTTTGGCAACACATGATGATGGTGGTTTATGGTTGACTTTGGCTCTAATTCGAGTTTGGCTTTCTGTTCTGCTGAGTTATCTGGATGGTGTTGATCTAGCTTTCTTTCTTCCTGTTTGCTAGTGTTATGTTGTTATTTCGGTTTGTCAGTTCTGTCTGTGTGGCCTTGCTGAACGTGAGTAAAAATGATGTACATCTGTTGATGATGGTGGTTGATGATTGAAATTGGTTCTGTATAGCAAATGAGGCTGGTGGGTGATGGTGGCAATGACGGCTTTGATGCGATTTTGGCTCTCATGCCTGTTGATTGTGCTAAGTTTTCTGGGGTTTGGTTAGTAAGATGTTAGTATAGTAAATAGAGGGAGTAGTCCCACGTAGGAGAAGGAAATGAAAAATAAATAGTTTATAACAAATTCGTCAGGGGTCGAAATTTCAGTGTAGAATTTCGACTTTTAGATTATTGAATCCTGGTGGCACATTATTACAACTTATTTGGTTACTGTGTTCTTACAATGGAATTTGAACAAACAGTAAGCTGAACTGAAATGATACAATTAACGAAAGTGCTACAACAAACAGAATAACAATAGGACAAGTACAGACAGAGAACGAGAACTAAGTAAAACAGTCGACAGTAAAAGATCAGCACGAAAGCAGCGAGAACTGAGAGAATTCCGAGGCTTGTTGATGCGGCAACAATCTCCTTAAAACAAATTCGTCCCCTACCGATTGGTGCAGTAGAACGCGAGACGTCTGTTTCCCAGGATGCAACGGAAAATAGACGAAATTGAGCACCACCAAATTCGACTGCAACGAACAACTGAAGTGTTTGAACTCTCCTTAACAAGAAATTGTTTTCTGTATTCAACTTAAAAAAAAACGAAAATACACTTCTTCTAATTTTAAAGTAATTAACATGCCAATAAATCACATGAGTGGGAGACCTTCTATTGCTTGTAACCACCAAGTTGATTAATGTCATTAATTCAACTGTTATGGAACTTTAAAAGGCCTTGAAAAATTAAAGAGACATGCAAAAATTGGCTGGGCCAGGCCCGCACAATTTGGTCCGGCATTCGTGTACGCAGGACACGCGGGTGCACACGAGCCAAGCTTGATTCGGATTTGATTTGCACCCCCCCCCGCGCACGTAGAGAGAGCCTCTATCCTTACAACTCTTACCCATCTACATATGAGCAATCATATATAAGCATAATATTCCCTCTATAGCTTTCCCATATGGGACAAGCTTACTTTTCTTTATTTTCCAACACCAATGGGTGAACTTTGAGCAACAATTTCTCATTCACCCAAGCACCATTTTAAGCATATGAATATACCATTTCGAACTACTCACGGAGGAGTATCCGAATCATTCAATAACAACCACTAACACGAAGTGGACCATGCTTGAAATTGTGCCTCAAAATGCTTATTCATAAGCATTTTCCAACAATCCCCCACATGAATGAAATTGGCGAAAACCATCGAATAAAATTATTTTATAAAACATTTTATTTTGACCTAGAAGAGTTCAACAGTTCAACACATGCATAGGATAGGTAGGCCTCAGCCTTTGAACCTTCCCTTGTGAAAGTATATCTCATTTACTGGCTGACAGTGGACGCGATGTCATTGAACTGTACTGCCGTTCATGTAAATGGAGAACATATATCACACAAATGTTTTACCTAACACATCTGAGTTCTCATTGTTATGCTCATTTTGGCCATGAACATCAACCTGGTTCTGCAAGAGTTTCTAAGAATTGTGCCCCGTACAATTCCCTTTGAAGCGGCCCCACTTCTCTCTCACATCGGTGATTTCTTATTTAAGAGCATCTCGTAATACTCTGCTCGGATTCCCGACGCATAAGAATCATTAAAAGCCTTTGCTTAACCTCAATCCATACGAGCATCACTATTTCATTTCACCATAGGAATGGACTTGAGGGTAAAACCCCCCACAGTGAACCAATTATGTCTTTTACGAGTAGGTTTTCCCATTGAACCTAGATTTTGGGATCTCCAGTCAACAAGGTTGGGTTTTCCTTCGTAATAAACATTTATCTAATGGGGTTTAGTCCCATTCCCCTCGATGATTTCACAACCAACTCTCTATTTAACCCTTTGGTTAGCGGATCCGCAATGTTATCCTTTGACTTTACATAGTCAATCGAAATAACTCCAGTAGAGAGTAACTGTCTAACGGTATTGTGTCTACGACGAATATGTCTAGACTTACCATTATACATATTGTTATGTGCCCTTCCAATTGCAGATTGACTATCGCAATGAATGCAAATTGATGGCACTGGCTTAGGCCAACTTGGAATATCCTCTAGAAAATTTCGAAGCCATTCTGCTTATTCAGCACACTTGTCTAATGCAATGAATTCTGATTCCATTGTAAATCTGGCTATCACAGTCTGTTTGGAGGATTTCCATGATATAGCTGCACCTGCTAGTGTAAATACATAGCCACTGGTAGACTTTGAGTCTTTCATGTCAGATATCCAATTAGCATCACTGTATCCTTCGACTACAGCTGGATATCTATGATAGTGCAACCCATAATTACGAGTAAAACGTAAGTACCTAAGTACTCTCACTATTGCTTTCCAGTGATCAACCCCTGGATTACTCGTATATCTGTTGAGCTTGTTTACTGTACAGGTTATATCAGGTCTTGTACAACTCGATAGATACATCAAACTCCCGATCACTCTAGAGTATTCTACTTGAGATATACCATCTCCCATATTCTTCGATAGGTGTAGACTCACATCTAAAGGAGTTATAGCCACAGCAGAATCATCATTGTTGAATTTACCAAGAATATTATCCACATAGTGCGACTGATCAAGAATAAGTCCATCAGGACTTCTCGAGACCTTTATTCCCAGAATGACATCTGCTAGACCCATGTCTTTCATGTCAAACTTGGATTTCAGCATATTCTTGGTAGATTTCACCATTTTAACATTACTCCCGACAATCAATATGTCATCAACGTAGAGACATAAAATGACATAGCCAACTTCTGTCTCTCTGACATAAATGCATTTATCACACTCATTGATTTTGAAACCATTTGCTAACATGGTGTCATCAAACTTTTTATGCCACTGTTTCGGAGCTTGTTTTAATCCATACAAGGATTTAACCAACTTACAGACTTTCTTTTCTAGTCCTGGAGCTCTAAAGCCTTCAGGTTGTTCCATGTAAATTTCTTCATCTAAATCTCTATTTAGAAAGGTTGTTTTCACATCCATCTGATGTACCTCAAGATTGCGCAAAGCTGCAATCGCTATTATCATCCTTATGGAATTTATTCTCGTTACAGGAGAATAAGTATCAAAGTAATCAAGACCTTCACGTTGTCTGTAACCTTTAATTACAAGTCTTGCTTTGTACTTGTCAATTGATCCATCTGCCTTTATTTTCTTTGTGAAAATCCACTTGGACCCTAAAGGTTTACATCCTGGAGGAAGATCCACTAATTCCCATGTGTGATTTTGTAAGATGGATTCAATTTCACTATTGATGGCATCTTTCCACAAAGCACCATCAGGTGACCTTACAGCTTCGTTATAGCTTTGAGGATCATTTTCTAGCAAGAGTGTCAGAAAATCTGGACCAAATGATTTTTCGGTTCTAGCTCTTTTGCTACGTCTTGGTTCAAGTTCAACAACTTGTTGATCCTCTGGAACATTTATTTGTTCTCGGTCCTGACTATCTTCAATTATAGTCTCATGTGTCCGTTTGTGCACATTTGAATTCGAATTGGTTTTACATGGAAAAACATATTCGAAAAATGATGCATTTCTCGACTCCATTATCGTATTCTTGTGAATATCTGGTATATTAGACTCATGCACAAGAAATCGATAAGCATTACTGTTATGTGCATATCCTATGAAAATGCAATCAACAGTTTTTGGTCCTATCTTCACCTTTTTAGGTGGAGGAATAACTACCTTGGCAAGACACCCCCACACTCGAAGAAATTTATAGGAATGTACTATTCCTTTCCACATTTCATAAGGAGTTTTTCCTGCTTCTTTCCGTGGTACCTTATTTAAAAGGTAATTAGCTGATAAAACAGCTTCTCCCCACATATTCTGAGGTAAGCCAGAGCTGATTAACATAGCGTTCATCATCTCTTTCAAGGTACGATTCTTACGTTCTGCAATCCCATTGGATTGAGGTGAATAAGGAGCTGTGGTTTGATGTATGATTCCATTTTGTTCACAAAGTGATTCAAAAGGAAAAACATACTCACCACCACGATCACTTCTTAACTCCTTAATTCTTTTATTCAGTTGGTTCTCAACTTCATTCTTATAGAGAATAAATTTCTCTATAGCTTCGTCCTTACTTTTCATCAAATACACACATAGCAAAATCTCGTGCATCATCAATAAAGGTAATAAAATATTTATTACCACCTCTTGATTGTATTGAATTAAAATCACATACATCGGTATGTATTAGATCAAGTGGTTCAGAGTTTCTTTCAATACTATGAAAAGATGATCTAGTCAGTTTTGCCTCAACACAAGTATCACACTTATGTTTGTTATCAATTTTAAAATTGGGAATGTGGTTCATGTTAATTAATTTCCGTAATGAATTAAAATTAACATGTCCTAATCTACCATGCCATAGATTAGAGTACTCAACAATATAAGCAGAAGAACTAGCTTTATTGATATTCTTAGGTTTAACAACCATTACATTGAGCTTAAAGAGCCCATCAGTTACATACCCTTTTCCCACATACATCCCATTTTTAGTTAAAACTACTTTATCAGACTCGAACACCATCCGGAATCCGTGCTTGTTCAGAAGTGATACAGACACAAGATTCTTCCGTATTTCTGGTACATACAGAACGTTGTTCAAAGTCAACTCTTTCCCAGAGGTCATCTTCAGAATCACCTTGCCTTGACCTTCAATCTCAGATGTTGCTGAATTTCCCATGTATAATTTTTCCCCATTACCAGTAGGCTCAAATGAAGAAAACATGCTCTTGTCCGAGCACACATGTCGAGTGGCACCAGTGTCAATCCACCACTCTCTTGGGTTAGAACCCACCAGATTCACCTCAGAAACCACAGCTGAAAGGTTAATGTCTGAAACATCTTGAGTCATATTTTCCATCACATTAGCCTCTTGATTCTTTTTCTTCTTCGGCAGTCTGCACTCAGAAGACTTGTGACCCACTTTGTCACAGTTGAAGCATCTTCCTTGAAATTTGGATTTCTTGGAAACTCCTCCTTTAGGGCCCATCTTTGACCCTTTGTTCTTAGGGTTCTTGTTCTTATGGCCATGTTCAACAACATTTGCTTTGGCCTCATGAGTTATTCCTCTCTTGTCAGATACTCTGTAATCTTCCTCAATTCTAAGCTTAAGAACCAAGTCTTCAATGCTCATTTCTTTTCGCTTATGCTTTAAATAATTCTTGAAATCTTTCCAACCAGGTGGTAGTTTTTCAATTATCGAGGCTACTTGGAAGGTTTCACTTAAAACCATCCCCTCAGCATGAATTTCTGCTAGAATAATTTGCAATTCTTGTACTTGACTTAATACAGTTTTGGAATCAACCATCTTAAAATCTAGGAAACGGCCTACGACAAATTTCTTAGTACCGGCATCCTCAGTTTTATATTTTCGGTCTAAAGATTCCCAAAGCCTTTTGCTGTTTTCATCCCGGCATACACACTGTACAAGGAATCACTCAGCCCATTCAGCACATAATTCCTACATAGGAATTCAGAATGTTTCCAAGCATCGATCGCACTGATCACTTGGATATCAATCTCACCCTCCACGGGTTCAGGAGCATCTTCCTTTAGAAACCTCGCAAGGTTCAACGTTGTCAAGTAGAAAAACATTTTCTGTTGCCACCGTTTAAAATTCTGTCCACTGAATTTTTCAGGTTTTTTCTGCAGCAGGATTGACATGGCTCACATGTCCAACAGGTTGTCTAGCCACAGAGGCAGTACACCTTGGCTAGCCACAGCGGCTGCCATATTAAGCCCAGGGCTGAAGCAAGTTGGCCAGCCGAAGAGGCTGCCACTGCACTTTGGCCAGCCACGGGGGCTGCCACAATATTCTGGCCAGCCGAAGAGGCTGCCATATTCGGATCTACTGTGTTTGGACTGTTTTCCATATCCACAGAGTCGAAATTGGGCACCACCAAATTCGACTGCAACGAACAACTGAAGTGTTTGAACTCTCCTTAAAAATACAATTCTTCTAATTTTAAAGAAATTAACATGTGCCTTGAAAAATTAAAGAGACATGCAAAAAATGGCTGGGCCAGGCCCGCACAATTTGGTCCGGCATTCGTGTACGCAGGACACGCGGGTGCACACGAGCCAAGCTTGATTCGGATTTGATTTGCACCCCCCCCGCGCACGTAGAGAGAGCCTTTATCCTTACAACTCTTACCCATCTACATATGAGCAATCATATATAAGCATAATATTCCCTCTATAGCTTTCCCATATGGGACAAGCTTACTTTTCTTTATTTTCCAACACCAATGGGTGAACTTTGAGCAACAATTTCTCATTCACCCAAGCACCATTTTAAGCATATGAATATACCATTTCGAACTACTCACGGAGGAGTATCCGAATCATTCAATAACAACCACTAACACGAAGTGGACCATGCTTGAAATTGTGCCTCAAAATGCTTATTCATAAGCATTTTCCAACACACATGTCAATTGAACTACAAGTACGAGTATGAACGAATTTTTACTATAGGACATAAAATTATACGATAGGCTCAATCTATACAAATCAATTTTGTTGTTATTGATTTTAATTACTTACATTATAAATTTCAATTTTGATTTGTTTGTTGATATTAATTAAATAGATACAATAAAAATTATTTTGTAACATGGTTTGCTCTGGCTACCTGTCCTGGTCCATTACCTTTGTTTGTCTGCTCGGTTTTCATCACTTTGCTGGCGCAGTAACTATCTTGCTGACCAGCACAAAATAATAGAAGTTTAATGTCTTCTCAACACAGCTGCAATATCAGTCAGCCTCATTCATGTTGCTGGTCTTTGTGGGTAAGGCATTGGGTGGTTACTAGACCTGGCCACTGGTCCGATTCGGTTCCGAACCGGACGGTTTCCGGTTCCATTCTTGTGGAGCCGGAATCGAAATATATAATTTCGGTTCGGTTCCGGTTTCATTTTTTCTTTTTAAATAATTTTAAAAAATAGAAATTAAATTTTAAAGAAATTTATAATTTGATATTATTATCAAATAAATATAATAATTTTTTTATTTATTAGAATTTTATTAAATTAAATTAAAAATATAATAAAAATTTAAATTCCGGTTGGAACCGTTCGGTTCCAACGGTTCGGTTAAGGTGATAACTCTAATCGAACCGTACGGAATCGTCCGGATCCGATTCGGTTTCGATTCCGAACCGGAACAGTGGCCGGGTCTAGTGGTTACTACATTTATATGATGATGTTTATCTGTTCTAGTTTGGGGGGTTTTCTGGGTTCTCTGGGCAGTGTCTCTACTTCTTTGTGTTGGTTTCTGGGTTATCTGTGTACGGGCCAAATTTGGTCCAAGGGAAAAACCGTCTATTCACTTCAGACCCAAAACTAAACGCACCCCAAATCCCCCCTAACAATACCCCCAAGATAAGACTCGGGCCCCAGCAGCCGTAACAAGCCCACTCACCAACAGAAAGCCCAATTTACGAGTCTATATTGGTCCAAAGTTGTTACACAAGCCCATATAATGTCATACCAAAGCCATATCACAGGCTCAACACCTGCCAGCCCACAAAACGCCTAAAACTCATAATTACCCCTCA
>SKCR01006425.1:0-25016 GCA_019454045.1 Zanthoxylum bungeanum
TATTTAGATCAGACCTCCGCCTGTTCGTTGGTTGTAGATAGATCCTCAGGGTGTCCTATGTGTATCAAGATAGGATCCGTCAGTTCTGTGTACCAGAGCATAGGTAGTCCATATGATTAGCAATCAGATAAATCCATGGGCCCGTGGTAAGTTTAGAAGTTAGTTCTAAACATTCTTTTTGAGATTGCTAATAGAATAGTCGACTGGATAATCCGATAGAGATTTGACGTTTACATCTATATCTCTGGGATTTATCCGGATACCTGTGACGGAGGAATTATACATTTGCGATGACCTCGACCTGTATGGTTCAGCGAGATTATCCGTGATCGTCATAATCTACGGGTGGATAGATTATGGACACGAAATTTGATTTGTGACGGATATACTGAACCTAGAGAGTCTCAATAATGAAACATACTCGTTGAGCACTAGAGCAACATAAATAAATAATATTGATTATTTATAAAGTCATTTAATGGTTAAACGCAAGATACATGCTAAAGAGACTAGATAGTCATTTCCTTAATTATTGTGTATTTACATTTAATACTTGATTAATTAATACACATTAATTAATAGTCAAAATGAGTTATTTGACTTATTTCCTAAATGAATATATGTTTTTAATATTTAATGTAAATATTATACATATATTTAATATATTTGTATTTGATTAATTAATTGATTATTTAATTGTTAAATGATTAAATTAATTAAAATATAAATATCTTATGTTAGGATATTTAAAGTAATGATGTTAGTTGCATTTGTTGACCAAAATAAATATCCATAAAGTTTTTAGATATTTATAAAGTTGACTAAATGCATTTGAAATGAAATTGAAATGAAAATTGGTTGTATATGCTTGTGTATAATTTCGGCCAAGGCATTCTTTCACAAGTATATATTGTTTTCATTTGCTTTCATTTAACTTAACCTAATACACATTTCACAAAAGCAAAAACACCATTGAAGGAACTTAAAGAAGCTTGAGAAAGAAAAGAAAAACCAAGGAAAGCTTGATTTTAGTAAGTTTTCTCCAACTTACTATTAGTAAGGAAATTGTTCCTTAGGATCTAGGCTTCCATATATGATATCCTTAGGTTATTCTTTCTTTGTTCTTTGCGTTTTTGTTGATGGAAAGTTTGTGTGAAGTTGTAAAGCATGTATGATGAAGAAATGATGTAACTATTGTAGTTATATGTATTCTTTTAAGGTTTATGAAACCATGTTGCTATTCTAGAGTTGTTGACCCACTCTTAAATAACCTAGATTTGATCTTGAGTTGTTTCATTGTGTTGAGACTTGAATTAGATGAAAGATTGATGATTGAAACATTTGATTTATGTAAATGGCCTAATTTGTCCAATTTGTGGAAATTGAAAAATTAGGGTTTATACCTATTCTAAATTTGGGGGTTTTGAGATATGTTGATTTGGGTGTGTATATGATGCATGCAAAGTTTCATGTTGATTGGATTTCATTTGGATGAGTTTTGAAGCATGAAATGACCAAATGGTCAATTTTGGCACCAAATGGTGCTCACGGCAATGGCATGGAATTTTGGGGATTTGTGGGCTTTTGGTTTTTGATGTTTTGAACATGCTAAGTTCATCTTAGAAATGATTTAAAATCATTCAAAATTGATTAGATCAATTTCGGACTAAAATGGACAAAATACCATATAAGGGTATTTTGGTAATTTCACTTGAATTTGATTCATTTGAAATTTTATTTCATAATTTGAATATTGGGTAATTAAATAAATGTGTTTATTTATTTAAACCAAGAAAAAGTTTTGAAATCTGAAAATCGGATTTTCACCGCTTCCGCTGCGTTACCGGATTCACCCCCTAAATAACCCCTTCAGTTGACCCACTCTTAGATGACCTAGATTTGATCTTGAGTGGTTTCATTGTGTTGCGACTTTGATTGGATGGAAGAGAAACATGATTAAAGTAATTGATTTAACCAATTTGGTCTAATTTGTCCAATTTGAAGAAATTGAAAAATTAGGGTTCATGACCAATTCCAAATTTGGGGATTTTCATATATGTTGTGCATTTGGATGTGTATATGATGCATATAAAGTTTCATGTTCATTGGATTACATCTTGATGTGTTTTGATGCATGAAATGACAAAGTGCACACTTTGGCACCAAGGTGGTGCATTCGGCCAAGAGTTGGAATTTGGGGATTTGGTTGCTTTTGGTGTTTTGATGTTTTGAACATGCTAAGTTCATCTTAGAAATGATTTAGAATCATTCAAATTGATTAGATCAATTTCGGACTAAAATGGACAAAATACCAAGTGTAAGGGCAATTCGGTAAATTCACTTAAATATGATTTATTGATTTATTTTCATAATTTGATTATTGGAATATTAAATAAATATATTTATTTAATTAATCCGAGAAAAAGTTTTGAAATCGGAAGATACGATCTTCCGCCGCTTCCGCTGCGTTACCGGATTCTGCCCCTAAAAACCCCTACATGAATCACTTGAATATTGTCCGATATGTGGTGAAAGTCGGTACAAAGTCCGTGGTATGGGGAAGAAAGTACCTCAAAAGATATTGCGATATTTCTCATTAACGTCCAGGCTGCAGAGGTTGTTCATGTCACGACACACAGCGACTGACATGATGTGGCATCATGAAAAGAGGATCGGTGCGGATGGCATATTTAGACATCCTACGGATGGAACCGAGTAGAAGGAATTTGATGACATGTACCCCCGTTTCGCTGAGGACCCTCGTAATGTCAGGTTAGGTCTCGCCTCTGATGGTTTTAACCCGTTTGAGAATATGTACAACTCTTACAGCATGTGGCCCGTTATTGTTATTCCATATTACTTACCTCCATGGAAATGTATAAAGGATCTGTTCATGTTTATGTCATTGCTTATCCCTCCACGTTCCCCTGGTAAAGATATGAAGATTTACTTAAGACCATTGATCGATGAGTTACAAACATTATGGAATTTGGGTGTGCATACCTATGATGCAGTTTCTGAGCAGTATTTTCATATGCATGCCGCATTATTATGGACTATTAATGATTTTCCAGCTTATGGTTCATATAAAATCCAAATAAAAGATAAGGTATTGTATTGAAAGAAAGCCGTGGAGTTAGTATGGTAAAAAGTAGGTGGTTGTTTTGTTTATTTGAATGATTTGGAGACAATAAAACATATTACGTATGATAATAAGGTGGTAAGGAATTAGTTAGGTTTATGTAAAGTTGATTTTTATTCGTAATGTATGATGTTACACAAGCAATGTGAATTTTTTTCATCTTCCGTCAGTCAATTTACTTTATGAAATTATAAGACGAAAGCATCCACAAAATTAATAAATTGTAACAAATTAGTGAATAACATTGTTAATCGACCAAAAAACCGACATAATATTTTCGTTAGCAAATATATTATTAGTAATATTGCCATCGGAAATTACCGTTGGAAATTCTGTAACTAAATTAAAGTCATTTCCTCGATGATATAACGATCTAATTAACGGCTGATTACCGACATAATTTTCATCGACAATTACCGATAGAATTTCCATCATATTTATCGATTGCAGTATCCGTAGGAAAAATAGCAAAACCACTTTGATATACGGTGAAATTAAGCGAAATCCTTACGATGTTTTAAAATTAAATGAAACTCTCTTACATTTGATTTTTTTTTATATAAAAATTTTGATTTTTATTATAAAACATGTAGAATATGGATGACAATTAAGATATTATGTACCGAATCAATCTTATGATTCCATGATTATCAAACGTTTTGAGCAAATCAAACGTTTGCTCGGATACATGAATGCATGGCGAGGATTTGTTCAACCACTCTGCCGCATGCTTTTTATTCTATTCATATGTTTACTCTTTCTATTCTTGTCAAAATTATCTTTATTTATTTGGATTTATTTGCTGATCTGACTTTCATGCTGATATTTTTTTAGAAAACTAAAGGATAGTTTTGGATATGATGTTAAAATGGGTTTTGGACCTTATACACTTGAGAAGGAATATGGGTATCATGTGTAGAAATTAAAATCTTTTCTATCTAAATAACTCTAAAAGAGTTTTTATAGTTAGTTTTAAACAAACAGTGATCACACTTATAATTATATGCAATAATTAAAGTGTTTATATAAAGTAAGTAATAACAGTGAGTCTTCATGATTCCAAGATTAATTGTTGCGTTCCGTGTTTTGAGCAAATCAAACGTTTGCTCGGATACACGAATGCATGGCTAGGATTTGTTCAACCAATCTGCTGCATGCTTTTCTATTATATTCACAAGTTCCCTCTCTTTATTCTTGTCAAAATTATCTCTACCTATTAATTTGGAGATAATTTTTACAAAACTACAATGGGTAGTTACTGGAGATAAATATTAATAAGTGTGATGCTAACCAGTGCCGCACTCTTTAAAAATTCACTATCCATAATTGAAAAAGATAATTAGAATATTAGGGCAGCTGAAAATAGATATTCATATATACATATACAATTTATTACAAAAAAAATAAATCAAGGAATTGAAATATGAAACAATTGAGAATAAATTGAGCATTCTTTAAAAATTCACTATCCATAATTGAAAAAGATAATTAGAATATTAGGGCAGCTGAAAATAGATATTCATATATACATTTACAATTTATTACAAAAAAAATAAATCAAGGAATTGAAATATGAAACAATTGAGAATAAATTGAGCATTCTTTAAAAATTCACTATCCATAATTGAAAAAGATAATTAGAATATTGGGGCAGCTGAAAATAGATATTCATATATACATTTACAATTTATTAAAAAAAAAAATAAATCAATGAATTGAAATATGAACAATGAGAATAAATGAGCATTCTTTAAATTCACTATCCATAATTGAAAAAGATAATTAGAATATTAGGGCAGCTGAAAATAGATATTCATATATACATTTACAATTTATTACAAAAAAAATAAATCAAGGAATTGAAATATGAAACAATTGAGAATAAATTGAGAGAAAATTTTAACTATCCGAGAACTCATATAATTAATTAGTTGACGAGATTGCAAACCCTTCGTATTTGTCCAGCAGAGCCAGTGAGAGGAGTGATATCAGCCATCTTGATCATGGCGGCTGCAAAATCAGATTTGAATTTGGAAGGATTTTTGCTGTATTCATCAACAATGGAGTCGGTGGATCCACCACTAAAGAGAACTTGGTCTGATTGAAGAAGTCCCTTCTTCTGAATGAGATTCTTGAAGTAGTTGTTATCAAATGAATTGGGTGTCACCAAATCAAGTGCTGCAAGATTGCTGTCACCACCATTAGAGGGACACTGGCGTCTTCGAGTGCTAGCAAAACCAGCATCGATGTTATTGGTTTGATTATTATAAATCCTATCACGGAAAAAGGCACATTGTGCTTGCCCATTGTATGTGCTCCTGAAAGGGCAACCATGTCTCTTGCATTCAAACCTTTGGTAGCGAAGTTGGAAATAAGTATGTCCAATGGATCTGTAAAGCTAGGGAGTGTGCTATCAGCTAAGCTTCTGCTTGCACTTGTGGAGTCTCTTCTACCAAGCTTAACTGTCCATGATGGTCCACCTACCTGCATTATTTTTCAATTTTAATTAATTAATAAGCTACATATATGCATGATTAATTTACGTAAATAATTAGCAGAGTATTGAATTGATTGACTCACAACAAAAGAAGCATCACGAGCTGCAACCGTAAGAATATCAGCACATGAAACAACACCAGGACAAATATTCTCCAGCTGAGACTTGACACTATCTATGACTTCGTAACCTCTAGCTGATTTAAAATTCGGAAGTGCGTTTTTCTCGCTATCAATGGAGGAGGAAGGGTCCAACAAAATGGAAGCGTCACAACCTTGAACGAAACAATCATGAAAATGGAGACGAATGAGGGAAGCTGCCATCCTTCGATCTCGTGAAATTCAATGGAGGACTTGTCAGAAATTTTCTATCACTATTGCCCCAAAACAAGAAACAATTAATGTAGCATAATTCTGATGGGATTGATAAGGATTCACCATGTAAGGAAAAATAATAATATTTTTGTGAAAATTCTCAACTAATAAATACTTGCTACCATGCGGCCTGTTTGGCAAATGAAGTCTCGTTTCTTTAATTTATCAATCAAATCAAATCTTTTCAAAAAAAAAAACATTTTCCATTTCCATCAATTCATGTGGAACTTTTATTTTTTCTACTACTAAGAGGTTTATAGCAAAACATAGTCGTTGTTACAATTTGTCTATGATTGCCCATTCTTATTATTACTTAACCAACCACTCTCGTTGCTTTTATGCATTCATTTTCTTTTTATTTTCAAGGAATTATTATTAATGGTGAGTTCTTTACTTGCACGAAAAATGATGCATGCATGCGTAGATGTATCAGAGTTAGAAAAATTCCTCACTCTTATGTGTTTCCAACCATGACTTTTCTTATTGAAATTATATATAAACATACACAATTTGCAATCCACATTCAGTAAAGTCTATATAAATCTTGCTCTGAGTCTGCCCGTACACACACATATATAATCAGATTCATGTTCAGACGTCCGGATAATCCGAATGATTAATACCTGTCCTGATTGTATTCAGGGCATTTGGGCATGTGTCATCGTAGAATGTTGAAGAGAGCTGTGCTCCACATTGCCCAGAGATGATCAATAATATGGACACCAACAAGATTGATGCTGCATAGGTATAATTCCTGTGAGAAAAAGAAGCCATGTAATGTTTTTGAGGTTTGTTTGTTTGATGACTAAAAAGCTCGATTGATTTTGAAAGATGTAAGAATAGCTCGAGGCTCGCACATTATTTATAGTGCTATCTCGTTGACATAGTACACATTTTGTTTGGTTCACGATGGCGGCTCTTCATGTATAGGCTTATTTTGTGAGTTGGTGAACTTGGAGAGCGAAGAAAAGTATTGTAGTCAAAATTATATATGCACAAATCTGTATTTAATATGGGCCATTGACCTCATCTTATTTTACATCAAAATCTGATACAATCTTATTTCGAATCAAAATATGACAAATTCATATTCGATTCGTTTAATAAACAAATCATGATATTATTGGATTCATATTTGATCCGTTTAATGAATATTAATGTTCGATTTGTTTAATTTAAAGAGAATTAAACAAATCGAATATGAGATTCGTTTCATATTTGATTCGTTTTCAATTCGTTTGATAAATGAATTGAATCTTGGATTTGTTTAATATTTTATAGTTATATATCAATATTCCAAAATAATTGTTGATTTTAGGGTTTGGTTCTTGATTACCAAAGTAACCTTGTTACTTAATATTTTTTGTTTTATATTTTTAAGAGTAAAATATATTTTTTCAGTAAGTCAAGGAGGTTGTTGTTATTATCATTATTAATAAAAATTGGTACAATATGAACAGGAGAATTCACTTAATCACATATAGCTAGTTAACAATTTCTGACGTTTTCTTATTGTTTTATTGGAGAAGACTTTTTTTGAAGTCAAACTCAAATATATTTAATTTGAAGAGAATACAACAACTACGGAATGATTCAAAATTGGAATGAAATGCCGCGGTTTCAAATAAATTTACAGTCTTTAAAAGCATTTATTTGTTTATTTAATTTTATATAGTTACACAATATATGGTACTATTTTTTTTTCTTATATCGTTCGTTTAGTTTCATATTTAGCATATTTTCTAATAAATCAATGGAATATAAATCTAAGGCCTCTTGATGATGTGTTGATAGTAATAGAGAAACATAATAACATATTATTAATCCTTAAAAAAACAAATAGTCTAGCCACTGTTTGATTAAGAGTATCAACTGACTGTAAATATTGTATTTAAATATAAATCATCTTATGAGCTCACAAAATTTTAGCGTCGAAACGTGTCGACGCTAAAGTATATTAAAAAAGTAATATATGTACGCTTACAGCGGCCATTTTCTTGTTACTATTAGCGTCGAAATATTCGACGCCAAAAGTTGACTTTTTGCGTCGAATTATTTCGTAGCTAATAGTTCAAAAATTTATTTTTTAAAAAATTATTAATTTACTTCTTTTTTGGTCAAAAATATTTAATTTAATATTTAATTTAGTTGAAAAAAAAAAATGTAATTAATAACAGAATTACGAAATATTATAATAAATATTATATTGAAATTTTTTTTAGAAAAAAAAAAATTATATTAAATCTATTTGTTCAAAATGTTTATACAAAACCAAATATAAAATTAATTGCTACTGATGGGGGACGCTCGAGCCCGATGCACCCTGACTGACTGAGGCCTCAAACATCTGACGGAAAGCCAGCATTTGCTGTTCCAACTGCTCCATCTTCTTCTCGTGGTCCATCATCTTCTTCTCGTGGTCCACCGTGACCTGTTGTAGCTTCTCCTTAGTCTGCTGCAGCTCGTCTCGGGTGCTGGCTAGCTCGTCTTTGGTGGTGACTAACTCGTCTCGAAGAGAGACATTGTCCGAATTAACACTATTGTGTGCAGATGCCGTTGGCTTTTTACGAGTGCCAAGGCCAACGTTGTAAGCTGTCTGATTCTTGAAAACCAATTGCGACAGCTGCTCATCTGGTATGGGGTCGGACCCTGTCTCCTGAGTTTGATGTTGGAGTTCCATCATTTCGTTATGTTTCAAAAAATAAGTTAAAATTAGAATTTGAGAAAAAAAATTAACATATATAATATTATTTTTTATTTATTTTAAAACTGAAACTTACATAGCAGCGTTCGGCTTCTTCATTTATCCATTTGTTCCTCTCATTGTAATGCGTCACATGGAAAAAAATCTGGAAATGATTACACCTCACCTGTGATACTCTGTTATAAACAGAAAATAAATTCAATATTATTCCAGATTAGTAAAAACAATTAACTGTTAAATTTTACGTTAGGATATATTTACCTCAGAATGTTCGGCACGATGTTGGATAAATGGCTTCGAACCTCCACGGTGGTTTAAAACGCAAGTGACTTCGATTTTCCGCATTTGCGTGACATTTATCCTGCATTTACCAACACTGTAAGTACCGAAAACAAAGACAATTATAAATTTCCGTTTATTTCAAAATTTACCTCGTGTTTTTTGCTAGACCAAAGCTCACATAAGAATGTCCAATATTATTCCTCTATAAAATCAGGCTTGTGTTATGGAGCATTTGAAGGTCCATGTTCGTCGAATATTGGTTTCAGGACTTTTGTTCTATAATCTTTATAACTTTTCCCCATGTGATAGTCAATATATTGTTGGACATTCACTTTGGTCAGATCGAAGTCGAACCATTCCTACATGAAAATTCGAGTAAAAATAAGTATAAATTAAAAATGTTAAATAACAAACAATATCGAAAACTTACAAGTAGCGAAGGGAATAGCTGGTTCATTTTCGTCTCCCACGGTATCTTTCTCCAAGATACGTAGTTTTGGGGAGCTTCATATCGAGCTGTAGCTCCTATGGCTGTATTAAACGCTGAATTATGTTGTCCGACTTGAGTGTGTCCATTATCTGATATCTTTATCCGGTTTGTTGGTCCATTTGGATAGAAAGAAATATTTGGATCTTTAAGAAGGTATCAAGCGAATCTCTTTCTATTCGCTTTAAAATTCTTAAGCTCATCTCCAGATGATTATCCTCTAAGCATGAAGACTTTGAGCTATCCGCTGCAGATTTAGTTCGTTTCCCCTCTTCTGTTAAATCTTGGGCTTATCTTTAGTTTTTCTCTAGTTTTTATCTAGTTACCCCTTGTACTTATTTTGTAATGCTGTTTGGTAAAACTTTTATTTAGACTCATTTTTTATTAGTCGTTGTTATGATTAATATTTGCTTCCTCTCTATTATCAAAAAAAAAATATGGTAAGATTGATATGTAAAATAAAGATAGACTGATAATATTTTGAAAATCTCTTGTATTTTCCAACTTTCACAAAAAAAATTAGTGGAGCACTCATAATTTATGAAATTTTTAAATGGTTAATAATAGCAGACGAAAACCATGAAAAATTGTTCCAAGGAAATTGGACTCCAAAATACTAGTTGAGTTTGAAAATCATGCAAACCTCGCTATGAATGTATCGTTTAGTAGAGAATATTGATTTAGAATATAAGTTGTTAGTTACATATTTTCAAGATGGAATTTGATGACGCAACACTAGAAGTCTTCGACGCGCATTAGCGAGACATTACAAAAAGATGTCAAAGCACATTGGTGGTAAAGAGCAACGGATGTGAAAGACAAGCTTCAAACGAAGAAAATCTTGTATGGTCTTAGCTTAGGTCTTTATTTGTAAAGTGAATTGTTTACTTAAGTATCTAAGCTCATAAAACACATGCACATTCATATAGATGCATTCGGGTCATGTGCAAAATATTTTAAACCTTCAAATCCTGTATTTTGACACAGAGATCGACATACCAGACTCATACCGTTCTATGCTCTATTTTGCAAGCTCTCTGGAACCGATATGAAGCATATCGGTCCCATACCTAAGCTTATTTTTGTATTGTATATTAATTAGAAACTTGCAATTAAGCATTATATTGTGTTAGAGAAAATTAACCTAAGTTTAATTGGTAAAGGTACAAATTCTTATATTATTAAAAAATTTTATTTCCTCATTATTAGGCCATAACTCAATTCACCCCCCTCTCGGGTATATAGAGTTTGTTTATTGTATGCTTGTAGGTAATTTCATAAGTTAATTTAAAAATATTGGACTGATAATATAAGATAACTTATAAACTCACAAAACTTTATATCAATTAATATACTTGAAAACCAAACTTATTTTAAATTTATTTTTTTAATTTAAATAACCACTAAGGCAGATAAATCAAATATACAACACTAACTAATATGAATTTCGATCTGCGTTGAGCTAAATTATGTTCAACATTTTATCATTTTCTACCATGTAATTAAAATCATCACAAATGATAAAATTATAAGGTCATTTTAGCTCGAATATAATATTTAAGAATATTCTAACCACGTAAAGCAATATATGTGTCTTGTTGTGGGGACACAGGATCTGGGCGACGCATGCTGTCCCGGGCTCGCGGCCCGGTCGGGAGTACGGAGTAGCCACGAGGGACTAAATCGGAGAATGATGGAGTCGCCACCCGGTGTGAACCGGGCAAATGAGATTTAAGGCCGCACTCACCCCTCCCAAGGGAAGACCTCAAACCGTTGGGTTCGGAATGGTCCCTTACTTATGTCACTTGTAATGAAAGGATTTATGTAATAATTTAATCAAGTTTAAGTAACACTTATTTCCAAGAGTATCATGCTTCTAAATTCACATGCATACATCAACAAGTTCATCACAACATGCAACATCTCATGGCAATCTCATGAACATTTCTCAATCATATGATATGGAAAACTAAGAACAACCTAATCATGCTTGAATATTATCTCATGAACATATTAACCAAATAACATGCTAACAGCCTAATCATGCTTGAATATCATCCCAAGAACACATAGAATGGATAAATGCAGGAATACAAATAATATGATTGGCTACATAATACAAGAAAGATCAACCAAGAGGCAATTATGCATGAATATGATGAGACAGACTCAGTTCAGTGTGTGCGCATTCGTGTAGCGTTCGTAAACGCGTTTGAACGGTAAACAGAAGGTTCGCGTTCGTATAGTGTTTGAGAACGCATTCGAACGGAACCAGACTTGATGCATGATAAGACTAATAAAGTGCGTATACGTTCGTGTAGCGTTCGAGAACGCGTTCGAATGGAACCAGACCTGATGCATGCTAAGACTAAGAAAGTGCGTGTGCGTTCGCGTAGCGTTTGTAAAATGTGTTCGAACGGGAAACAGAAGGTTCACGTTCGTATAGCGTTCGATAACGCGTTCGAACGGATCCAGACCTGATGAAATAAAATGCATGCGCGTTCGAGTAGCGTTTGTAAAACGCGTTCGAACGGAAAACAGAAGGGTCGCGTTCGTATAGCGTTTGATAACGCGTTCGAACGGGAACTGACCTGATGCACAAAATGTGATGCAATACATACATAAAAAAGCAAATAGCGAAATACGAGGCGCGGTGAAGTATCGTGGCAAAGGATTTCAACCTCTTCAATTAGAGGACCTTTCATCACACTTACTAAGCCCATGCGCTTATCTCAATGCATATAAAAATAAAGACAATCATATCAAACTTAGTATATCCGATTGAACATATCTTGCATTCAACCGAACACACATCAACCGGCGCGGCAAATCATCGTGGTAAAGGATTTTAACCCCTCCAAATAGGGGACCTTTAATCCGACTTACTAAACCCATACGCTCGGTTGTATCACACATACAAAAGTAACATGCAGAATTCAAATAACGAAAAATAAATAAACCGAAGCAACATAAAACAAAAGAGTGTGCCATTTACTCAAGTGATACGTGGAGTTGTATCCCAAGTACAGATCATACTACCGTCCATTCGGAATCGGCTATGAAATTTATGTCCGGGTTTCCATCCTATATACCACAAGAGACGACACTTTTCCATTCATCAAATATCCACAACACACATCATACACAAACAAGATTCAACAAATAATTAAAATACGATCAAGATAAATAACAAAAATCAAATAAAGATGAGTGTGAAAAGTACCCTCAGGTCTAACCTTTTAAATCACCTCTCGGATGTACGGCACACGATCGTCGGAAGGGTGGATGCTCCGCAACTCTTCCGGTTCACTGGTTTACTGCTCTCGTTCGTTGTCTCACCGTTTGGAGTCGTTGTTCTCCGTCTTTTGCTGCTGATTTTGACTCCGATTCACTGCTGTTTTGCTACTGTTCTGCTGCTGTATTTTAGTTACTGTTCTTGGGATGTTTTGGCTACTGTTTTGGGTGTGATTTTCGGTGGTGTTATGGTGTGTTTCGGGGGCTGTTTTGATGAGGTAAAGGGGCTGTTCGGGATGTGTTTTGGTCAAGGCAATGAGGGTTCTTTGGTTTGTGATCTTCGATTATTGAGAGTGAGGGAGAGTTGTGTCAATAAGCTTTGGGTGTTTCTTGTGGGTGTTGTGATTTTCGTGTGAGTTGTGTGTATGAGCTTGGGTGTTTCTTGTGTGAATGAGCTAAGGGAAAGGGGTTGGAAATTCTTTACTTCTTTTCTTGTAATGGGCGTGCACTAGGGGGAGAGGAATGCCTTGGAGATGTGTTGTTTATATAGAGAACGGCTAGGGCTTCACTTTGTCTCACAAGGAAGGGATTTGGCATTAAAGGGAGGATTTGATTTGGTGTTGGACAAGGAAAGCAAGGGATTTGATGGGGGACAAATTTGGTTTAGATTAGGAATACAATATTTTTAATTGGTTATGATTGATTTTAATTAGGCATGACATCTTTTTAATTTAGTATGTGATTTTGTTTAGTTAGGAAGTTAATATATTTGATTTGTCTTAATTAGGTATGATTATATTTTATGTTTTATTTAATTGGTAAATGGTTTAAATATTTTATTTAATTCAATGTTTAATTTAATTAAGATTTAATTTAATTTCCCATGTGTTTTAAATGTGTTTTATTAATTGGGATGTGTTTTATGGGCTTTGGTGGGTTAATTGGGCTTCGGTGTGAGGCTAGCAGCAAAACCAGAATTACCGACACCGTTCGAACGCCTCCTCGAACGCGGCACGAACGCCCGCAACTATTTGACGTTCGAACGAAGTAACGAACGCAGCAACGAACAAAAACGTGGAACTTGTGAAATGAATCCGATGACGTACTTATTCTGAATTTCCCCTTCGACGTCCGTTTCTCGTGACTTCCTGTGACTTAAAAGGTAGTGCCTCCAAAGAGACTCATCATAGGGACTTATATGCAAAATGCAATCATACACTTGTGTTTCCCCATAATCAGGAGAAAACCAGATTCACGCCTAAATTTAACTGGGCTACTCTTCCCACCACAACATAGAGTTGGTGAAATACAAATTCCTAATTAAAAACGAAACAACATAATACATAAATTGAAAATAAAATTTTTACATCAGCTTATATACAAACTATTACAAGAAAAAAAAACTGTACATCAACATAGTGGTGACATACCAGTGTTAAATGGAAATGATCAAAAAAAATTTCATTTGAATGTGCTGGAATGTCGATCTTGAATTTCGTTGTGAAATTATTACACATTAAAGTGATCAATAGAATGACCAACAAAAGTATTGATATGATGCTAGAGTTACTGGGGCAAATATTACCGGTTGGAAGCGAATTGCCTAAGTCGTATTACGAGGCAAAGAAAATATTGCGTGATCTAGGAATGAGGTATGAATCCATTCATGCTTGTAAGTATGACTGTGTATTCTTTCGTGCCGAGTATGAATCACTTGAATATTGTCCGATATGTGTGAAGTCGGTACAAAGTCCGTGGTATGGGGAAGAAAAATGCTCAAAAGATATTGCGATATTTCTCATTAACGCCCAGGCTGCAGAGGTTGTTCATGTCACGACACACAGCGCTGACATGATGTGGCATCATGAAAAGAGGATCGGTGCGGATGGCATATTTAGACATCCTACGGATGGAACCGAGTGGAAGGAATTTGATGACATGTACCCCCGTTTCGCTGAGGACCCCCGTAATGTCAGGTTAGGTCTCGCCTCTGATGGTTTTAACCCGTTTGAGAATATGTACAACTCTTACAGCATATGTCCCGTTATTGTTATTCCATATAACTTACCTCCATGGAAATGTATAAAGGATCTGTTCATGTTTATGTCATTGCTTATCCCTCCACGTTCCCCTGGTAAAGATATGAATATTTACTTAAGACCATTGATCGAGGAGTTACAAACATTATGGAATTTGGGTGTGCATACCTATGATGCAGCTTCTGAGCAGTATTTTCATATGCATGCCGCATTATTATGGACTATTAATGATTTTCCAGCTTATGGTTCATATAAATCCAAATAAAAGATAATGTATTGTTTGAAAGAAAGCTGTGGAGTTAGTATGGTAAAAAGTAGGTGGTTTTTGTTTATTTGAATGATTTGGAGACAATAAAACATATTACGTATGATAATAGGTGGTAAGGAATTAGTTAGGTTTATGTAAAGTTGATTTTTATTCGTAATGTAATAATGTTACACAAGCAATGTGAATTTTTTTCATCTTCCGTCAGTCAATTTACTTTATGAAATTATAAGACGAAAGCATCCACAAAATTAATAAATTGTAACAAATTAGTGAATAACATTGTTAATCGACCAAAAACCCGACATAATATTTTCGTTAGCAAATAATTTATTAGTAATATTGCCATCGAAATTACCGTTGGAAATTCTGTAACTAAATTACAGTCATTTCCCGATGATATAACGATCTAATTAACGGCTGATTACCGACATAATTTTCATCGACAATTAACCGATAGAATTTCCATCATATTTACCGATTGCAGTATCCGTAGGAAAAATAGCAAACCACTTTGATATACGGTGAAATTAAGCGAAATCCTTACGATGTTTTAAAAATTAAACGAAACTCTCTTACATTTGATTTTTTTTTATATAAAAATTTTGATTTTTAATTATAAACATGTAGAATATGGATGACAATTAAGATATTATGTACCGAATCAATCTCATGATTCCATGATTATCAACGTTTTGAGCAAATCAAACGTTTGCTCGGATACATGAATGCATGGCGAGGATTTGTTCAACCACTCTGCCGCATGCTTTTTATTCTATTCATATGTTTACTCTTTCTATTCTTGTCAAATTATCTTTATTTATTTGGATTTATTTGCTGATCTGACTTTCATGCTGATATTTTTTTTAGAAAACTAAAGGATAGTTATTGGATATGATGTTAAAATAGGTTTTGCACCTTATACACTTGAGAAGAAATATGGGTATCATGTGTAGAAATTAAAATCTTTTCTATCTAAATAACTCTAAAAGAGTTTTTATAGTTAGTTTTAAACAAACAGTGATCACACTTATAATTATATGCAATAATTAAAGTGTTTATATAAAGTAAGTAATAACAGTGAGTCTTCATGATTCCAAGATTAATTGTTGCGTTCCGTGTTTTGAGCAAATCAAACGTTTGCTCGGATACACGAATGCATGGCTAGGATTTGTTCAACCAATCTGCTGCATGCTTTTCTATTATATTCACAAGTTCCCTCTCTTTATTCTTGTCAAAATTATCTCTACCTATTAATTTGGAGATAATTTTTACAAAACTACAATGGGTAGTTACTGGAGATAAATATTAATAAGTGTGATGCTAACGAGTGCCGCACTCTTTAAAATTCACTATCCATAATTGAAAAAGATAATTAGAATATTTAGGGCAGGTGTGAAAATAGATATTCATATATACATATACAATTTATTACAAAAAAAATAAATCAAGGAATTGAAATATGAAACAATTGAGAATAAATTGAGCATTCTTTAAAAATTCACTATCCATAATTGAAAAAGATAATTAGAATATTAGGGCAGCTGAAAATAGATATTCATATATACATTTACAATTTATTACAAAAAAAATAAATCAATGAATTGAAATGATGAAACAATTGAGAATAAATTGAGCATTCTTTAAAATTCACTATCCATAATTGAAAAAGATAATTAGAATATTAGGAAGGGCACTGAAAATAGATATTCATATATACATTTACAATTTATTACAAAAAAAAATAAATCAAGGAATTGAAATATGAAACAATTGAGAATAAATTGAGAGAAATTATTTAACTATCCGAGAACTCATATAATTAATTAGTTGACGAGATTGCAAACCCTTCGTATTTGTCCAGCAGAGCCAGTGAGAGGAGTGATATCAGCCATCTTGATCATGGCGGCTGCAAAATCAGATTTGAATTTGGAAGGATTTTGCTGTATTCATCAACAATGGAGTCAGTGGATCCACCACTAAGAGAACTTGGTCTGATTGAAGAAGTCCCTTCTTCTGAATGAGATTCTTGAAGTAGTTGTTATCAAATGAATTGGGTTCACCAAATCAAGTGCTGCAAGATTGCTGTCACCACCATTAGAGGGACACTGGCGTCTTCGAGTGCTAGCAAAACCAGCATCGATGTTATTGGTTTGATTATTATAAATCCTATCACGGAAAAAGGCACATTGTGCTTGCCCAATTGTATGTGCTCCTGAAAGGGCAACCATGTCTCTTGCATTCAAACCTTGGGTAGCGAAGTTGGAAATAAGTATGTCCAATGGATCTGTAAAGCTAGGGAGTGTGCTATCAGCTAAGCTTCTGCTTGCACTTGTGGAGTCTCTTCTACCAAGCTTAACTGTCCATGATGGTCCACCTACCTGCATTATTTTTCAATTTTAATTAATTATTAAGCTACATATATATATGCATGATTAATTTACGTGTAATAATTAGTAGAGTATTGAATTGATTGACTCACAACAAAAGAAGCATCACGAGCTGCAACTGTAAGAATATCAGCACATGAAACAACACCAGGACAAATATTCTCCAGCTGAGACTTGACACTATCTATGACTTTCGTAACCTCTAGCTGATTTAAAATTCGGAAGTGCATTTTTCTCGCTATCAATGGACAATATTAATTTGTAGTCAAAATTATATATGCACAAATTAAGCTGTATTTAATATTGGCCATTGACCTCATCTTATTTTACATCAAAATCTGATACAATCTTATTTCGAATCAAAAATATGACAAATTCATATTCGATTCGTTTAATAAACAATCATGATATTATTGGATTCATATTTGATCCGTTTAATGAATATTAATGTTCGATTTGTTTAATTTAAAAGATATTAAACAAATCGAATATGAGATTCGTTCATATTGATTCGTTTCAATTCGTTTGATAAATGAATTGAATCTTGGATTTGTTTAATTTTTATAGTTATATATCAATATTCCAAAATAATTGTTGATTTTAGGGTTTGGTTCATGATTACCAAAGTAACCTTGTTACTTAATATTTTTTGTTTTTATAATTTTTAAGAGTAAAATTAATATATTTTTTCAGTAATCAAGGAGGTTGTTGTTATTATCATTATTAATAAAAATTGGTACAATATGAACAGGAGAATTCACTTAATCACATATAGCTAGTTAATTAACAATTTCTGACGTTTCATATTTGATTTGTTTTCAATTCGTTTGATAAATGAATTGAAGACTTTTTTTTGAAGTCAACTCAAATATATATAATTTGAAGTGAATACAACAACTACGAAATGATTCAAAACTGGAATGAATTGCCGCGGTTTCAAATAAATTTATAGTCTTTAAAAGCATTTATTTGTTTATTTAATTTTATCTAGTTACACAATATATGGTACTATTTTTTTTTCTTATATTGTTCGTTTAGTATTTAGCATATTTTCTAATAAATCGATGGAATATAAATCTAAGGCCTCTTGATGATGTATTGATTAGTAATAGAGAAACATAATAACATATTATTTAATCCTCCCAAAAACAAATAGTTTTGGACACTGTTTGTTTGAAAGTATTGATTGAAAGTATAAATTGATTTATAAATATTATATTTATAAATTATCTTATAAGCTCAAAAAACAAATCAAACGTTTGTTCAGATAATTGATTTATAGATATTATATTTAACATAGTCAAATGCGTGACATTTGACTAAATGACCTTATGATATCCCCTTATTAAAAAAAAAGCGCTCAAATGAGTTTCAAGTGTAAAAGAGCCAATTAGGCAAATTCTAAAGATAAGAGAAAAATCATTCAGTGGAAAGAGTTTTTATTAATTTAAAATTTCTAAAAATATTAATAAAAAATATTTGAATTTGGGAATGAAATTTTTCAAATCGGATCTATTTAGAACCCTAGGCTTATGTTGTAATAGGCTATAAAACTAATAACATATTATTTCAGCTTTAAAAAAAAAAAAATAGATAGTCTTAATGATTCCATGATTAATTGCTGCATGCCGTGTTTTGAGCAAATCAAACGTTTGTTCAGATACATGAATGCATGGCAAGGATTTGTTCAACAAATTCTATTCACAAGTTCTCTCTCTTAATTCTAGTCAAAATTATCACTACTTATTTAGATTTATTGCTGATATGATTTTCATGCTGACTTTTTAGAATGTTGATGACCTTGTCCAATAATTTAGCACTTTTATTTATTTATTTATGATATATTTTAAGTGAATAAGAAGAAAAAGAAAGAGTGAATAATTTAAGAAGTTATTTTGTCAATGTTATCCATATGCCACGGGGAGAAAATCTACATTACAACGGAAGTATCATGTCATCTGTGCAACAATTCAATAATTTATTGTCATGAGTACTAAAATATTAAAAAACAAATAAAAAGATGAATATTAAATCATATATGTCACTTACTAATTTGTTGGTGATACCACATCACTCATACCTCCGTTGCACCAAAGAATTACTCCACAATCAGATCTGTTTATTCCTATAATATCGTTCGGATTCTGTAATGAGTTAAATTAGTGTTGAATATTGAATTAACTGTCATGTTATCGGATTCTGTAATGGTTTTGGTTCCATTCGGTTTATTTTTATTTTTTATTTTTTTTTTCAAATTTTGATAATGATTTTTTTAAAAAATATGAGATTAAAAAATTTATTTAAAATAATGAATTTGAATTTAGATTACATTAAATTACAAATAAAATTCTTATCTAAATAAAAATATAAAATTAAAGAAAAGTATTGTAGTCAAAATTATATATGCACAAATTAAGCTGTATTTAATATTGGCCATTGACCTAATCTTATTTTATATCAAAATCTGATACAATCTTTATACAAACTTTACAATGATTTTAACGCTTGACATGATGATCTAAGTCAATCTGTATTTCGCGTAAGAATATCTTCAACAACACGTCCTATATTTATTGAAAAATGACATTAACTTTAATTTAAGGACACATATAGGAGGTTTTTTTTTTGTCAAAATGAATCAACGAATTGAATTAGTATCGAATACTAAACAAATCGAATCAAAATATGACAATTTCATATTCGATTCGTTTAATAAACAAATCATGATATTATTAGATTCATATTTGATCCGTTTAATGAATATTAAACAAATCGAATATGAGATTCGTTTAATATTTGATTCGTTTGATAAATGAATTGAATCTTGGATTTTTTTAATATTTTATAGTTATATATCAATATTTCAAAATAATTGTTGATTTTAGGGTTTGGTTCATGATTACCAAAGTAACCTTGTTACTTAATATTTTTGTTTTATAATTTTAAGAGTAAAATATATTTTTTCAGTAAGTCAAGGAGGTTGTTGTTATTATCATTATTAATAAAAATTGGTACAATATGAACAGGAGAATTCACTTAATCACATATAGCTAGTTAACAATTTCTGACGTTTTCTTATTGTTTTATTGGAGAAGACTTTTTTTGAAGTCAAACTCAAATATATGTAATTTGAAGAGAATACAACAACTACGGAATGATTCAAAATTGGAATGAAATGCCGCGGTTTCAAATAAATTTACAGTCTTTAAAAGCATTTATTTGTTTATTTAATTTTATATAGTTACACAATATATGGTACTATTTTTTTTTCTTATATCTTTCGTTTAGTTTCATATTTAGCATATTTTCTAATAAATCAATGGAATATAAATCTAAGGCCTCTTGACGATGTGTTGATAGTAATAGAGAAACATAATAACATATTATTTAATCCTTAAAAAAACAAATAGTCTTAGCCACTGTTTGATTAAGAGTATCAACTGACTTGTAAATATTGTATTTAAAGTATAAATCATCTTATGAGCTCACAAAATTTTATACCAAATGTTATATTAATGATTCCATGATGAATTGCTGCTTGCCGTGTTTTGAGCAAATCAAACGATTGCTCGGATACATGAATGCATGGCAAGGATTTGTTCAACAAATTCTATTCACATGTTCTATATCTCTCATTCTTGTCAAATTATCATTACTTTTTTAGATTTATTGCTGATCTAATTTTCATGCTGACTTTTTAGAATGTTGATGACCTTGTCCAATATTTAACTGATGAAGCGCTCAATTTCTCCAGTAGCGCTTTTATTTATTTATTTATGATATATTTTAAGTGAATAAGAAGAAAAAGAAAGAGGGAAATAATTCAAGAAGTTATTTTGTCAATGCGATCCATATGCCACAGTCAGATCTCTTTAGTCCTATAATATCATTATGTCTGCTAATCTCCTTATTTTTAAGAATTAGGATTCTGTAATGAGTTGAGTTTGTATTAATACTGAATTAATTTATCTATTATAGATCCAAATGAGTTATACTTATTTTTGCTGTTGATTCACTATTAGAACAAACCCATTAGATCTTAATTCTTCTTCTTCTTCTTCTTTTTTTTTTTTTTTTTTTAATGGGAATTTGATCTGACTATGCTTTTGCTTTGCATGCAAGCATAAAAACGTGGTTTTTCCAGCTAATATTTCTGTAGTCACTACAAAAATTAGACCATTTAGCGTTGAATTATTTCGACGCGCCATAAGTCACACTTTCGACGCAAAAGACAATTAGATTCGAAGTAATTAGACTCAAAAAATGGACGCTGAACTGTCGACGAGAATCACCTTTAGCGTCGAAATTATTAATGCGATGCTAAAAAAACTATATTCTGCGTCCAATTTATGTCGACGCTAAAGTAAATTTTCCGACGCTATAGATTATATTTGGCGACGAAATAATTCGCCGCCAAAGTAAAAATTTAGCGTCGAAACGTGTCGACGCTAAAGTATATTAAAAAATAATATATGTACGCTTACAGCGGCCATTTTCTTGTTATTATTAGCGTCGAAATATTCGACGCCAAAAGTTGACTTTTTGCGTCGAATTATTTCGTCGCTAATAGTTCAAAAATTTATTTTTTAAAAAATTATTAATTTACTTCTTTTTTGGTCAAAAATATTTAATTTAATATTTAATTTAGTTGAAAAAAAATGTAATTAATAACAGAATTACGAAATATTATAATAAATATTATATTGAAATTTGTTTTAGAAAAAAAATTATATTAAATCTATTTGTTCAAAATATTTATACAAAACCAATATAAATTAATTGCTACTGTGATGGGGGGACGCTCGAGCCTGATGCACCCTGACTGACTGAGGCCTCAAACATCTGATGGAAAGCCAGCATTTGCTGTTCCAACTGCTCCATCTTCTTCTCGTGGTCCATCATCTTCTTCTCGTGGTCCACCGTGACCTGTTGTAGCTTCTCCTTAGTCTGCTGCAGCTCGTCTCGGGTGCTGGCTAACTCGTCTTTGGTGGTGACTAACTCGTCTCCAAGAGAGACATTGTCCGAATTAACACTATTGACACTATGTGTGCAGATGACGTTTGCTTTTTACGAGTGCCAAGGCCAACGTTGTAAGCTGTCTGATTCTTGAAAACCAATTGCGACAGCTGCTCATCTGGTATGGGTCGGACCCTGTCTCCTGAGTTGATGTTGGAGTTCCATCATTTCGTTCTGTTTCAAAAATAAGTTAATATTAGAATTTGAGAAAAAAAATTAACATATATAATATTAATTATTTTATTTTAAAAACTGAAACTTACATAGCAGCGTTCGGCTTCTTCATTTATCCATTTGTTCCTCTCATTGTAATGCGTCACACGGAAAAAATCTGGAAATGATTGCACCTCACCTGTGCTACTCTGTTATAAACAGAAAATAAATTCAATATTATTCCAGATTAGTAAAAACAATTAACTGTTAAATTTTACGTTAGGATATATTTACCTCAGAATGTTCGGCACGATGTTGGATAAATGGCTTCGAACCTCCACGGTGGTTAAAACGCAAGTGACTTCGATTTTCCGCATTTGCGTGACATTTATCCTCCTGCATTTACCAACACTGTAAGTACCGAAAACAAAGACAATTATAAATTTCCGTTTATTTCAAAATTTACCTCGTGTTTTTGCTAGACCAAAGCTCACATAAGAATGTCCAATATTGTTCCTCTATAAAATCAGGCTTGTGTTGTGGAGCATTTGAAGGTCCATGTTCGTCGAATATTGGTTTCAGGACTTTTGTTCTATAATCTTTATAACTTTTCCCCATGTGATAGTCAATATATTGTTGGACATTCACTTTGGTCAGATCGAAGTCGAACCATTCCTACATGAAAATTCGAGTAAAAATAAGTATAAAATAAAAATGTTAAATAACAAACAATATCGAAAACTTACAAGTAGCGAAGGGAATAGCTGGTTCATTTTCGTCTCCCACGGTATCTTTCTCCAAGATACGTGGTTTTGGGGAGCTTCATATCGAGCTGTAGCTCCTATGGCTGTATTAAACGCTGAATTATGTTGTCCGACTTGAGTGTGTCCATCATCTGATATCTCTATCCGGTTTGTTGGTCCATTTGGATAGAAAGAAATATTTGGATCTTTAAGAAGGTACCAATCGAATCTCTTTCTATTCGCTTTAAAATTCTTAAGCTCATCTCCAGATGGTTATCCTCTAAGCATGAAGACTTTGAGCTATCCGCTGCAGATTTAGTTCGTTTCCCCTCTTCTGTTAAATCTTGGGCTTATCTTTAGTTTTTATCTAGTTACCCCTTGTACTTATTTTGTAATGCTGTTTGGTAAAACTTTTATTTGGACTCATTTTTTATGAGTCGTTGTTATGATTAATATTTGCTTCCTCTCTATTATCCAAAAAAATATGGTAAGATTGATATGTAAAATAAAGTAGACTGATAATAATTTTGAAAATCTCTTGTATTTTCCAACTTTCACACAAAAAAATTAGTGGAGCACTCATAATTTATGAAATTTTTAAATGGTTAATAATAGCAGACGAAAACCATGAAAAATTGTTCCAAGGAAATTGGACTCCAAAATACTAGTTGAGTTTGAAAATCATGCAAACCTCGCTATGAATGTATCGTTTAGTAGAGAATATTGATTTAGAATATAAGTTGTTAGTTACATATTTTCAAGATGGAATTTGATGACGCAACACTAGAAGTCTTCGACGCGCATTAGCGAGACATTACAAAAAGATGTCAAAGCACATTGGTGGTAAAGAGCAACGGATGTGAAAGACAAGCTTCAAACGAAGAAAATCTTGTATGGTCTTAGCTTAGGTCTTTATTTGTAAAGTGAATTGTTTACTTAAGTATCTAAGCTCATAAAACACATGCACATTCATATAGATGCATTCGGGTCATGTGCAAAATATTTTAAACCTTCAAATCCTGTATTTTGACACAGAGATCGACATACCGGTCTCATACCGTTCTATGCTCTATTTTGCAAGCTCTCTGGAACCGATATGAAGCATATCGGTCCCATACCTAAGCTTATTTTTGTATTGTATATTATTTAGAAACTTGCAATTAAGCATTATATTGTGTTAGAGAAAATTAACCTAAGTTTAATTGGTAAAGGTACAAATTCTTATATTATTAAAAAATTTTATTTCCGCATTATTAGGCCATAACTCAATTCACCCCCCCTCTCGGGTATATAGAGTTTGTTTATTGTATGCTTGTAGGTAATTTCATAAGTTAATTTAAAAATATTGGACTGATAATATAAGATAACTTATAAACTCACAAAACTTTATATCAATTAATACTTGAAAACCAAACTTATTTTAAATTTATTTTTTTAATTTAAATAACCACTAAGGCAGATAAATCAAATATACAACACTAACTAATATGAATTTCGATCTGCGTTGAGCTAAATTATGTTCAACATTTTATCATTTTCTACCATGTAATTAAAATCATCACAAATGATAAAATTATAAAGTCTTTTAGCTCGAATATAGTATTTAAGAATATTCTAACCACGTAAAGCAATATATGTGTCTTGTGTTCCCCATAATCAGGAGAAAACCAGATTCACGCCTAAATCTAAC
>SKCR01006426.1:0-25031 GCA_019454045.1 Zanthoxylum bungeanum
CACATAACCATAACGCGATGCCACATCCGTATAGGTCACGAAATATTCATGTCCACCTCTAGCCTAGCTAGACATGGGCCCACTTGCTTCACTATGAACTAGGGCTAACAGATCAGTGGCATTTACACTTTTACCAAGTAAAGGTGTTATAGGCACATTGCCCAATAAACTAAGTTCGTAGACTTTATTTGAATGGAATCAAATTAGTCCGAGTACCCACTCTTCAAAAGTGCGGATATACGAGTCTTGTTTCATTGTGTCCCAGACATCAATGCCACTATTAAGTTTCATCTGATCAAATCAGTTGAGTTATTTATTTGTCATAATATATATTTGAGATTTATTTATATTCAAAATATAAATTCTGTTATTCACATCCAATGTGTTTATCTCAATATCATCTATATATAATGAAACATTTTAGTGTTCTAGAATATAAAGGTTCACCCACAACAGATCAAACACTGATATGGAGATAATGTTTCTATTCAAACTAGTTACATTATAACAATTTCCTAATTTAAGTACGCACCTGAAGGTAGTTCCTAAACTTAGGTTTCTGCGGTTAAAACATGACTTTCGTCCCGTTTCCGATTCATAGATAAATCTCGATTGAAGTCAGTATCCTATTCAAACAGATTCTGAACATCAATATATATTTATGTACACACTAAATATTTAAAATCTAATTTTAATACTAGTAGTGAATATAATGTTGACAAACATATTTGAAGTCAAAGCCTTGCTCGTCTTCAATTCCTTCATGTCTGCTTTGTCCAAACTGCAGTCACGCTTCCGCTATCCCGTTTGCCACATTTAGGCAGACATTTTGGGATATGTAATTTATCTTCCTAGAAGATTATAATGATGTTGCCTTTGCCAATTTCAACACTCCAGAAGCCTTTGGCCAAGACTCGGGTATCTAGAATATCGAAGTAAGGTGCGCCTTGCGCTACTTGCCTAATTGCAAACTTTGACTTTGTCTCCTTGAGAATAGTCATTAATTCTCCAAGAATTATTTATTGCAATTTAGTACTTCTAAAATCTAAGAATAGATACTTTGAAGATCCTTCAATTTATTTATCATACATTAAGGATCTAATCCTTAGTTCTGATTCAGAAATTAAGGAGTCTACTGCGACAAGCTTAATGGATTAAGCAATTAAGTTATCATCATATTAATCTTCCAAAGATTATGCTCTACTATTTGCTTAACTCCGGGCTTAGGCATAATATATTATTTTATCAAATAAAATAACTTATTATTTTTCCAGGACCATCCTGAAATTTTATTCCCAATTTGAAAATTAAACCATTTAAACAAATTTTCCTTAAGATTATGTTTTAAATGTCAATCTTTCAATTATATCTTGATTTTAATAGTCCAACTATTTAATCAACGATTTCGGTACTATTTATTATAATGATTACAATAGTCCAACTATTTAATCAACTATAATTTAATAGATTAAAATCAATTATATTGATTACTATAATCCAATTATAAAATAAACTATAAATGAATAATTTGAATAAATAGTCTAACTATTTATTAAAACAACAATTTAAAAATTAGTCCAACTAACATTTAATTTCTTTGACGAATGATATTTGTTCGAGCGCGTATGGCAAGTAATTAAACGAGTATTACAAATTCAATTATTGCCTCCCACTAATTTTCGGCGAGCCTCTAACCCACTGTCGAGTACTTGGGAAACCGCGTTTCCTAGTGGGCTAGGATCCCGTTAAATATCACACAATCTTGACTTTGGCCAACAAATTGTATGATAATTAACTAGGTAGATCTCTAAGATCGATTGGATCCAATCAAATTCCTAGATCCGGTAGGGGGACATCCAAGTCCAAAACATATATCTTATATATCCCAATACATCCAATGTATTACCTAACCTTTTTCCTCTGAATCAACTAAGCCTTGGCTTTGGCACAACAAACTTAGTGATCCCAGTCAAGTGCGACCCATTGACCATGGAAAGCTTCGTAATCAATGTCGATGGACAAGAAGTGGTCTTGACTTTGGCCCACAAACCACAACTTGTACAAGACACTGACATGGAACAAAGCTCTCTTGATTCAAACACATCTTCGACAGACAAAGGCCTTGACTTTGGCCAACAAACCAATGCCGTCTCGGATCTTGAGTGAGAATCACTCAATGGAAGGAAAGACGCTTAATATTTTGCGAGGGTTTTTCGAGTGCAAATTGGCAACCAATTTATTATCTTTGTTAAGGTCTCATCATCATACACCCTTAAACATGCATTCTAAATACATAATAAAGCGCATATGAAAAATAATAATGATATGCGGATGGATACTTTACATAATGATCCTAGATCAAAACTCTCACTTTCTCTCTCCTACTAGTACAAGTATTACTTCTACCCATTACACTACACTTCTAAAGAAACCTCATATACATTGAGGGGAATAAATCATTAAATCCAATTTAATATGCATTCAATTCTAATTCGCTATTTAATTCCAAATTAAATACTACACTTTAATTAATGAACTTTTACGACTTAAATTCCAAATTTAATCATTACGGGTCTCAAAGCCCAATTTACGTCCAACGTCAATTTAATTAAAGTCCAATGGGCTTTTAATTAATTTCTTACGGCGTGGAATTTTGGTCAACTCGGGTCAAACCGAATAACCAAAATCCAATCCGGGAGTTACCTCATAAGCCTAGAAATCAATCTTGGCCCATTAGGCCCAATTAAACTTTAAAGGTCCATTAAGTCGCATTTGGGCTTTATGGTGGCGGTTTTGGGCCCAATTGGATCCAATCCAATTTTCCTTAACCCAACTTTGTTACAACAAAGCCCAACAAGCCCAATTACAACACTTAAGCCCAATTTCCCAAAATAGGCCCAAAATAATTAAATCATAAAATTCCAAATTCCCAATTTAATTACCAAAGTGTATTACACAATTAATTACCCAATTAACATTTCTAAAACATTAATTAACATAACTAATCATGCTCATCTACATCAATTAGTGTCCAACACAAATTGATTAAAATCAAACCCAATTTTACATGCTCATACTCTCGGCAATATAAGGATAATTTTTGCCCGATTCGGTTTCAATCCAATTAAACTCACAATCGACATTAAATCATCATTCCCAATTGATTCAGGTCATCCAATGATAAAAAATCAAAAAATCACCAAGACATTTTAGGGCTAAGGCATTCGGCCAACATAAGCATTTGGGGGAAAATTATTCCAAATAAATTTTCTTGAAATTGATCCAATCAAACTTCAATTCAAACACATTTAAGCATTTTCATTCATCCAATTTCACAAATTCATGCTCAAAATCAATTTGCCCAATTTTAAGCCCTAAATATTTCATGCTCAAACCTTGCTCTAGATGCCATTGTTGGTTTCTATTAAGGTCCCAAGATCAATTATAAGCATGAATCAAGTGCGAATACACATCGAAGAAGTTACGGAATACTCACATCGATCAGTTGAGCGACGCAGAGTCAACAAAAATTCAGATTCTGCCTTCTATTCCATTCGGCAGTGAGCTGTGCAACCTCACTGGATTGGCTTTGTTTTTGGTCATTCGTCAAGTTCCAAGCTTCGTCGAATGGTTCCCGGCTCATGGGTGGAATTCCCTATCACCTTCGCATGTGTCGTAAGTGTGCTAGCACTTGTGATTTTGCCACAAAACTACACTCCAAGCTTCCATACTGCTCGGTATTTTGAAGAACCAGTGAGCAGTTTTGGAGCCCTTTGGGCGTGAGGAATAAGAAAGAAATGAGAGAGAGGGAGTTGTCAAATATGATCCAAATTTGTGTATCTTATACACAAGAGTGAATTTCAAATGCATTTCATTTGAATTTGGATTTTACAAGTCAAACCATTAAAGCCCAACCACTCACATCACTCAATCACTCAATCACAACAATCACAACTTGTCAAGTCACATCACTCAATGTGACAAGTGATTTGACGCTTGATGCGACTAGCGATTTGACGCTTGATTTGACTTGCGTGCCGCACTCGAATTCAAAATGCGAATGCGCTCGCAAATAATCTCGGGCTCGGGTTCGCTAATTCCAAATTAACGAAATTTCCGTTACGTCGTAATTAAATGATTACGCCTAGCGAAATTACTATTCATGTCGCTAACTAATTAATTCTAAATAAATTCGTTCGCCCGAATTAAAATCTAATTTTAATTCCGCGTCGAAATCCAATTTCATTTAATATATCAAATATATTAATTTATTGATTAATTCCAAATTAACCGTTATCTCTATTTTAATGATATTTTATCCCAGATAAAATATCTCCGTAATTAATCCCAGATTAATTTTCTCTCTCTTCTAATTAATCCCATATTAATTTAGAGTGCGAGTTATACGTCATCGTGAATCTTTGGGAAGCGACCCATGAGATCCCCGGATATGCTGGCAGTAAATTCGGTCGTCAGACTATCCGAACACATAAGTACCTCGTACTACGTTTATACCGATTTACAAGACAAGGTTGGCCTCTAGCAAAGCGCCATGCCTACCCAATTCTCCGGAAACTTCCTTACAGGAATAAAGGATCTGTATAAAGCGTAGTATACCGTAGTATTGCATATTTCTGTCAGTATCAAATGATCACGTGCTAGGCCTGGGGCTGGAATTTTGTCTGCCCCGTACGAAGCACATCTTGGATCTCTGGTAACTAGTCTCTAAATCGGATAACTATGACCAAGTCATATTATCCCGATGGCTGCAGCACTAAAGAGAACCAGTCCCGTATCCTACGTGACCATCATCTCCATATGACTAGAGTGACACTTCCATCTTGACATCACACCCAACACACTACGATTCTCGATATACCCAGAATCGGCATACACAGAAACCGGTTAAAGCTCTGGACGACCTCAACCAAAGTATATTGATTATCGTATGTATTAGCGGTGCAAGTCTCAGGTTAAGACCAAATACACCTACCCTGATTTCGGACTTCCATACACACATAGTCATACTACCAATGGAATTCCGAGGGGGTCTTATCCAGAGCGAAGCTGTTTCCCGTACCATCGGTAAAACACAACCTCCTATTACACTTGCATGAGTATCCTATACCCAAATATATGAGAACTATGTCGTTGTGCCCTCACAACACGCACAAGTGTAATACTAGTCTTTTACGTATTTATCGATGTCCAATTTCGATAATACTCTGACTAGGGATATTTAATGATTTATCCTTCGTGGACTGATACTGTCTCATATCATTCTTCGTCCAGGAACAAATCATAGGGACCTCTCATCATTTATACATCTAGGTGATCTAATCACAAATGATAAGAGTGCAATCTCCTTTGTCACATAGTTAATTTGTACAACAACACCATGATCTGTACAAATAGTGACGCTATTGGTCATAATTGTCCAACAGGACCAACTCTCATTAGTTCAGTTCTTTAGTGATTACTAGAGATCGTAGCATCTTGCAGCGATGAACCTTAGGGGTTGCAGCACTTCACCACCAGATCAACTCAGTTTGAAGCAACAGACAAGTCAAACAGCAGCTGGTGAGCCATGTAAGTAAAAATGCATGCATAACTTTGATAGGATTGTCATTGTCATACACTGCACAAGTCCCATCAAAGTGGGGGCGACTGTAGGCACTACATTTTTGCATATAAGTCCCGATGATGAGCCTCGTATGAAGGCTCTACCCTTTAAGTTACGGAAGTCGCGGGAAACAAACATCGGAAGGGAAATTCAGAAATCAATACCTTGTCAGAAATCAACCCTAACTCTCTCCTATAAAAAGAAACACAAACCAAGCTCTTTGACCCCTGGCAGATTCACGCCCTAACTCTCGGCCACTGCTCAGCCCTCTCACTTCACCCTCACGGCACATCTCCATAACCTAAATACAACATTCACTCACACAAGAAACAACCCTTCATAACCCCATGCTTGCAGCTCTCACACGTCGACACCTTGCACTCACGCCACAACACACACTCACAACCACTCACGCCACAACACACACTCACAACCCCTCACGCCACTCACACACATTCATACCTCTCATAGCCACTCACGCACATACACTCTTCATACAACATACTCACGCCACTCGCACACACACACCCTCACTCTTCACAGCACACACTCACAGCCATTCACGTCACGCACACACGCCCTTACTCTTCAGAGCACACACTCACGCACACAGGACGTTAACTGCCCACTCACGCCAAATAACAACCCATCCAGCAGCCCTCATTCACGCCAAGACAACAACTTACCCAGCAGCCCTTATCTCACCATGAAACACCATAAAAAACAACCCCCAGAACTGAGAAGAAATCACCTGAAAACGGCCCCATAAACCATTACAAAATAGTTCAAAAAATAACCAAAAACAGTCCCCCAAAATAGTGAATAAATCACTCGAAAACAGTCCCCGAATACCCCTAAAAACAATGACCAGAAACAACAGCAAAAATAGAGAAAACAACAGCCCAAAATAGCGAGGCGACGAAGGAAAACAGTGAACCAGTGAACCAGAGGAGTTGCGGAGCATTAACCCTTCCGACGGCCGCGTAACGCACTTCCAAGAGGTGAATTAAAAGGTAAGACCTGATGGCACCCTTTGTTATATTTTATTTTGTCGTCCTGGAAACGGCATGCTCGGTTGGACGTGGAATACTTCCAACCGGGTATGCCAAATCCTATATTGAAAACGGCCGAGTTCTTATGCCACATATTTATTGTCCTGCATTTATTTCATATTATTAGCCTTTTATTATTTCGCATTATTAGCCTTTTATTATTTCACATTTAATTTTCGTTTATTGTTGTTTTATTATTCCGCATTTACTTATTTAATATGTTTATGAGATTGTGTGTTGCCGTTATGTCGATTTACTTTTATGCATATAAACTTAGATATAGGTTCTACTTTTATACATGCAAACTTAAATATAGGTTATATGCAAACTTAGATATAAGTTATTCTGGCGTATGTATGTTGTGTAGATTCGATTATATTATCGCATAAATCCGTTCATTATAAGTGGCATAAGTAAGGGACCATTCTGAACCCACCGGTTTAAGGTCTTCCCTTGCGAGGGGTGAGTGCGGCCTTAAATCATTTCCCAGTTCACACTGGGTGGCGACTCCATTTTATATCTCCGCTTTAGTTCCCCGGTGGGCTACTCCGTACTCTCGACCGGGCCGCGAGCCTGGAACGGCGTCGCCGATTTCTGTGTCCTACAATAGGGTTTTGTTTGATTCAGGCTCCACGTATTCTTTTGTGTCACCATGTTTTGTAACTTACCTGGGTAGTGTTGGACAATTATGACTCATAGCATCATTTTTTTTTAAAAGACATGATGTTCTTTTTACAAATAACTATGTGACAAAGGAAATTGCTCTTTTATCATTTTGTAATTGGATTACTTAGATATATAAAGGATAAAAGTCCATATGATTAGTTCCGGATTAATAAGATATGAGATAGTATTAATCCATAAAAGATTTGATCATTAAATATCCATAGTCGTAGTATTATTGAGACTGGACATCGATAATGCATAATTGGCTAATATTGCACTTGTGCGCGTTATGGAAGCTTAATGTCATAGTTCTCATATATATAAGTATTGGATACTTATGAAAGTGTGATAGGAGGTTCTGTTTTCCGATGGTACGGGAACAGCTTCGCTCTTGATAGACCCCTCAGAATCCCATTGGTAGTATGACTATGTGTCTATGGAAATCCGAATAAGGGTAGATGTATTTGTTTTTAACTTGAGACTTGCATCGATAATACTTGCGACAATCTGTACGCTTTGATTTTGGTCGTCCGGGGATTTAGCAGGTTCTGTGTACGTCTCTTCTGGGTATACTGAGAATCATAGTGTATTGGGTGTGATGTCAAAATGGAAGTATCACTTCAATCATATGGAGATGATGATCACGTAGGATACGGAACTAGTACTCTTAAGTACTGCAGTCATCGGGATAATATGACTAGGTCATGATTATCCGATTATAGAGACTAGTTGCCAGTGATCCAATATATGCTTCGTACGAGGTAGACATAATTCCAGCCCTAGGCCTAGCATGTGACATCCGATACTGGATCATAATACGTAATACTTAGTATACTACGCCTGATAAAGATTATATATTCCTTTAAAGAATATTTCTAGAGAATTGGGTAGGCACGGTGCTTTGCTAGAAGTTAACCATGTCTTGTAAATCGGTAAGAACGTTGTACCGGGTATGCACGTGTTTGGATAGTCCGATGACCAGATTTACTGCCAACATATCCAGGAATCTCTTGGGTCGCTTCCCGAAGATTCACCGATGACATTTGACTCGAACAGAATTAATCTGGGATTAATTATGAGAGAGAAAATTAATATGGGATTAATTACGTTGAGAATTTATCTGGGATTAAATTCGTCGAGAGGAGAGAACTCGATTAATTTAGAATTAATCCGTAAAATAAATTTAATAGTTAAATTTGATTTTTCTATTTAATTTATTTATTTGGGCTAAAATAATATATCATATATATTAATTGAAATCGGATTTGAACACAGAATTAAAATTGGATTTTAATTCAAGCGAACGAATTAATTTGGAATTAATTCGCGAGCGACTTCCGTAATGATTTTGCTAGGCATTATTATTTAATTAAATTAGATTTAATTACGTTGCGACGGTAAATTCTTTTAATCGGATTAAACGAATCCGAGTGTAGGCACTGCATTTTTGCATAAGGCCCGATGACGAGCCTCGTATGGAGGCACTACCCTTTAAGTTACGGAAGTCGTAGGAAACAGACGTCGGAAGGGAAAATTCAAAATCAATACCTTGCCAGATTTAATTCAATTATTTAGCCTCAGGTTCGCTCGATTAATCTATGTTTTAACTATTAGATTCTGTCCAAAATCCCCACAACCCACACCAAGGCATACGCCCAAGTTCACCAAATGACCAATCCACACGCCCAAGCCCACCAAAGAACCAAACT
Source organism: Zanthoxylum bungeanum (assembly GCA_019454045.1). NCBI lineage: Eukaryota > Viridiplantae > Streptophyta > Magnoliopsida > Sapindales > Rutaceae > Zanthoxylum > Zanthoxylum bungeanum. The sequence goes on from SKCR01006426.1 coordinate 9,051, forward strand.
CCACACGCCCAGGCCCACCAAATCCCTTCCAAAAATATCCAACACATTAAACACATGTTAAAATCTAAATAAATCACCTTCCTAATTTAAATAAATCACATGCCTAAATTAAATAAATTAAATCAAATCCCATAAATCCCTTTCCTAAACTAAAACAAATTACCTTCCTAAATTGAATAGACCTTTTCCTTATAAAACACTAATTGAAGATACCCCAATGATTGCATGATTTCATTCCTACCCAAATAAGGACAACCCTAACCATTTCTTCTAAAAAGGAGCACAAACCAAACCCTTAACCCCCTAGCACATTCATGCCCAAGACACAAGAGAAGAGCCTCCCCATTGCCGTGAAACATAGTCCCTAATTATCCCTCCATTGCCGTGAAACACACCCTCCAATTAGCCCTCCATTGCCGCAAAAATAGACCATCAAACAACCCTCCATTACCGCAAACTGCAGTCCCTAAACACACCCTGCACTACCGTAAAATAGCCCCAAACTGCACCCTCAATTACCGAAAAAAGTCCCAAAAACAGTCCCATAAACCACCGAAAAAACTGTAACAAAAAATAACGACAAAAAACATCAGCAAAATAGAGAAAACAACAGCCCAAAACAGTGAAGCAACGAAGGAAAATATTGAACCAGTGAACCAGAGGAGTGGCAGAGCATTAACCCTTTCGACAGCCGCGTAACGCACTTCCAATAGGCGACTTAAAAGGTAAAACCTGAGGGCACCCTTTTATTTACTCTCTTTCATCTTTTTCAATTATTTATTAGTATTTCTTCGCATGCATATTGTTGGTTCATGTATGTTATTGTTGTTGGATGAATGGTTTTGTGCTATCTCTCATGGTATATCGAATGGAAACCCATACGTAAATTTCGTAGCAAAATCCGATTAGACGGTAGTGCGGTCTGAACTTGGGATACAACTCCACGTACTACTTGAGAAACACACATATTTCGTTTTATCTAATCTTGTGTTTATCCATGGTTCATTAGAAATAACACATTATCTCCATGCATGATTTAGTTATTTCTTTCACGTTAGGAACTTAATTGTATCTCTTCAATGTTTACGTTTATACAATTATTATTTATTCATATTTCTGCATTTATCAACTTAATATGTTCATGAGATTGCGTGTTTGTTTTTATTTTATTTACTTCTATGCATGCAAACTTAGATGTAGGTTTTACTCATATGTATGCAAACTTAGATATAGGTTATTCTTACATGTGTATGTTACGTAGATTTGGTTATATTATTGCGTGAATCCGTTCATTACAAGAGGCATAAGTAAGGGACCATTCTGAACCCAACGGTTTGAGGTCTTCCCTTATGAGGGGTGAGTGCGGCCTTAAATCATTTCCCAGTTCACACTGGGTGGCGACTCCATTATTCTCCAGTTTAGTCCCCCACGGGCTACTCCGTACTCCCGATCGAGCCGCGAGCCTTGAACAGCATCGCCAATTTCTGTGTCCTACAGTCTGGCGACTCAACTGGGGATAGAGAATCGGCCTCGAAATAATGTATTGTAATGTTTGTGATTTTCGCTTTAGTTAATTGTGTCTGCAAGTGGGTTGGGCCCAAGGGGTTTAACCAAAGGCATTATTAGAGCTAGGTAATGGTTTGGTGTCTTCCTTCATTCACTTCCTTTCTATAGCTGAAAGGAAAAGCTGTGAAGGCACCTAGATAATAATTTACTCGAAGCTTACTCATAAGTGGGCCCATGCTTAGCTAGGCTAGATGTGGATATGAATACATCGTAACCTTTACGGATGTTGCATCGCGTTATGGTTATGTGTATCTTTTGAAACACAAATTGGAAACTTTTGATAAATTCAAAGAGTTTCGACACGAAGTAGAAAAACAGACGGGCAAAAGTATTAAGATATTACGGTTGGACCGTAGTGGAAAATACTTGAGCAATAAGTTTCTAGATTACTTGAAAGAGTATGGTATTCTTTCACAGTGAACTCTTCCTGGAACACCTCAATTGAATTGTGTGTCCGTACGGAGAAACCGAACTTTGTTGGACATGGTAAGGTTAATGATGAGTCGCATTGAGATACCAATTTCCTTCACGGGATAAGCATTGAATAGTGCAATACTTATTTTGGATAAGGATCCGTCAAAGTCTATTGGACAGACTCCATATGAAATATGGACAAGAAAGAAACCAGGTTTATCATTCCTGAAGATTTGGGAATGCTGGGCATATGTTTGGAAGATACCAAACTACAACCCAAATTGGATAAGTGCCCATTTATACTTGGTTATCCTAAGGAAAATAATTCCATAACTCACAAGAGAACAAAGATATTTGTTGCTCTCCATGCGGTTTTCCTAAGAGGAATACCTAATTGTAGTGGTAAATGGGAGGAAAGTAGAACTCGATGAAAATAAAAGTGATACTGTTCCTAGCAATCATCCAATCACAGAACATGAATAGTTCATCATGGATGAATCTGTACCACAATCTTCTAACACAAGAACATCGTAGGTCGTAGAGAGTCAGAAAAAAACATTAGAGGTATGGGTTTCTGATCTCACCTCATGTAGATATTAATCTTAATGAGGATAATGAACCGGCTACGTATGAGGAAGTGATACAAGGTATCGACTCTATTTATGGAAAAATGCCATAAAGTCCGAAGTGGATTCCATGTATATAACCAAGTTTGGACACTGGTTGATGTACCAAAAGGCATTGTGCATATTGGTAGTAAATGAGTCTTCATGGTGAAGACAAACATGGATGGCAACATGGGAATGTACAAAGCTAGGCTTGTAGCGAAAAGGGTATCGTCATCAACATGGTGTCGATTATGACGAAACCTTTTACCAGTTGCCATGATTAAATCCATTCGGATAATGCTTGCTAATGCTGCATATTTCAATTTTGAAATATGGCAGCTGGAAGTCAAAATTGCTTTCCTTAACGGAAACCTTTTGGAGGATGTTTTATACAACAGCCTGAAGGTTTTGTCATACCAAAACATGGAAACAAGGTTTGCAAGTTAATTCGATCCATTTATGGATTGAAGCAAGCATTGCGTTCTTGGAACCAATGTTTTGATGAGATCATAATGGTGTATGGTTTCATTCAAAATGAAGATGATTCTTGTGTATATAAGAAGGCTAGTGGGAGCGCACTAACATTGGATGTCCTATACAATGATGATGTATTGCTTCTTAGCAATTTCATTCCCATATTAAAATTGATGAAAGCTTGGCTTTCATTAAAATTCTCCATGAAATTCTTGGGAGAGACAACCTTTATTCCAGGAATAAAGATCTATTGGGATAAATCTAAAAGTTTTTGGCACTCTCTGAGAACTCGTATATTGAAAGATATGTACGCGACCTGGTGTCTCATATGCTTTGAGCATGTGGAGTCACAATCAGACCGATCCAGGTGATGGTCATTGGATTGATGTTAAGAACATCCTTTAGTATCTTAGACGAACTAATGATGCTTTCTTAATTTATGGAGATGGAGAACTTGGGGTGACTGGATTCACCATTGTAAGTTTCCAAACTGATGAAGATGACTGTAAGTCGCAATAAGGGTACATATTTTGTTTGAACAATGGAACAGTGAGCTGGAAATCTTCCAAGCAAGATATTGTTGTCGATTCAATAAAAACGGAAAACATTGCTGAGGCTGAGGCAACAAAAGAGGCATTTTGGATCTATAAAATTCCTAATTGGATTAGGAGTAGTTCTATTAGCAGCTTAGATAGGCTGCAGCGCAGGCTAAGTAATTACGGTCTCATCAACGATCCAAGTATGTACTTCAACAGTTTCATCTGATTCGTGAGATCATACATCGTGGCGATGTCAAGATCGAAAAGATCGTTTCAGATGATAACCTTGTATATCCGCTAATGAAAGCGACATCTAAGTAAAAGTATGAGCGACCCATACAAGTTCAGGTGTTGGACACTTAAGTGATTGGCTATAGGCCAAATGGGAGATTATTGGACAATTATGACCCATAACATCACTATTGTAAAAGACATGGTGTTCTTTGTACAAATTAACTATGTGACAAAGGAAATTGCTCTTTCATCATTTTGAAATTGGATTACTTAGATATAAAAATGATAAAAGTCCACATGATCAGTTCCAGATTAATAAGATATGAGACAATATTAATCCATGAAAGATTTGATCATTAAATATCCCTAGTCGTAGTATTTTCGAGACTGGACATCGATAATATGGAGTAGACTAATATTGCACTTGTGCGTGTTATGGAAGCTTAACGGCATAGTTCTCATATATTTAAGTATTGGATACTTATGGAAATGTGATAGGAGGTTTTGTTTGCCAATCGTACGGGAACAGCTTCACTCTGGATAGACCCCTCGGAATCCCAATGGTAGTATGACTATGTGTCTATGGGAATCCAAATCACGGTAGGTGTATTTGGTCTTAACCTGGGATGAATCGCTAATACTTGCGACAATCAGTATGCTTTGGTTTTGGTCATCCGGGGCTTTAACAGGTTCTGTGTACGCCTCTTCTAGGTATACTGAGAATCGTAATGTATTGGGTGTGATGTCAAGATGGAAGTATCACTTCAGTCATAAGGAGATGATGATCACATATGATACAAAACTAGTACTCTTAAGTACTGCAGTCATCGGGATAATATGACTAGGTCATGATTATCCGATTATAGAGACTAGTTGCCAGTGATCCAATATATGCTTTGTACGGGGCATGCATAATTCCAGCCCTAGGCCTAGCATGTGACATCCGATACTGGATCGTAATACGCAATACTTAGTATACTACGCCTGATAAAGATTATATATTCCTTTAAAGAATATTGCTGGAGAATTGGGTAGGCACGGTGCTTTTCTAGAAGCCAACCATGTCTTGTAAATCAGTAAGAATGTGGTCTCGGGTACGCACGTGTCCGGATAGTCCGATGACCAGATTTACTGCCAACATATCCAGGAATCTCTTGGGTCGCTTCCCGAAGATTCACCGATGACATTTCACTCGAGCATAATTAATCTGGATTAATTATGAGAGAGAAAATTAATCTAGGATTAATTGCGTCGAGAATTTATCTGGGATTAAATTCATCGAGATGAGAGAACGTGATTAATTTGGAATTAATCGGTAAAATAAATTTAATAGTTAAATTGGATTTTTCTATTTAATTTATTTATTTGGGCTAAAATAATATATCAGATATATTAATATAAATAAGATTTCAACACGGAATTAAAATTGGATTTTAATTCAAGCGAACGAATTAATTTTCAATTAATTCACGAGTGACTTCCGTAATGATTTTGCTAGGCAATATTATTTAATTAAATTTGATTTAATTACGTTGCGACGAAAAATTTGTTTAATCGGATTAAACGAATCCGAGCCCGAAGTGTTGAGCAAGCCCACTTGAATTTTGAATTTAAAGTGGGGCCCACCAACTTACATCATAAGTCACCTTTTTGGTGATAGAAGTTGGTGGTGGATTTTGTTGGAAACTTGTATCACACATTTTGCTTTTTGGAAAAGCATTTACCAACTTTTGGATTTGTTTTTTTGTAATTGATTTTAGAAATAAAAAATGTCAAAAACTATTCATCTTCTCCCAACTTTCTCTCTTGGCCGATTCTTATACCTTTGGAAGGGAAAATTTTGTTTCAAAAATTTTTCAACTTGCTAGCACATTTAGAATCAAAAGAAGGTGATATGGAAACTCACCCAAGTGTTGGAAACATTTTACAAAGCTTGGAGCTTCATCAAATACAAAGAAAAAGTTATGAATCTTATCCAACCAATGTAAGTTTTTTCCGCAACTTTCTTTGGTAATTTTCACACACGAATCACTCTTAGAGATCCTTGGCATGTTCTAGGAACACTAACCATGGTATCAGAGCGAGATCTAAGCTTGATTTAAACCTAGGGTTTATATACTTTAATTTGGGATTTTATGCTTGGAGTATGTATTTTCCTAAATTGGTTGTTTGGTTGTGGTTGTATGATGTTGAATTGGATTTGTGCATCATTGGATTTGAGATAAATTAATTAGATCAAAAATCGGAATTGAATGTTATTTCATGATGATTTCCGTGAACCCTAAGCATGTTGTAGAATTGATTTTGCTTCAATTTGTGTTGGACATGAATTAGAAATGTTGAGCATGATTAATTGGATTAATTAGTGTTTTGGAAACACTAGATTAGTTGATTAATTATGTTAATTGCACTTTAATTAAATTAATATGTAATTTGGAATAATTTGTTAATTTAATTTGTTGTAATTGATCTTAATGGTCTTGGTTGGGCCAAGTTTGGTTTTGGACAATGGGGTGGATCCAATTGGGCCTAAAACCATTTCCATAAAGTCCAAATATGACAATTGGGCCTTTAATAATTTAATTGGGCCCAATGGGCCAAAATGATTTTTTTGCATAGGGTGATTCTATTTGGGCCTTGACATCTTGGGTTTGATCCATAATGGCCAAAGCCCATTCCTTAAGAATTAATTAAAAGCCCATTGGAATTTAATTAAAGTAGTATTGGATACTAATTGGGCCTTTGAGACCAATAAAGATTGGATTTGGAATCTTTATTAATTATTAATTTATTATATATCCATCAGCATATCATTATTAATTTATTTCCTTCCTTATTATGCTTTTAGAATGCATGCTTAAGGGGTATGATGAGACCCAATCAAAGATAATAAATTGGTTGCCAATACGCGAAAAACCCTCATCAAATATTAAGTGTTTTTCCTTCCATTTAGTGGTTCTCTCTCAAGATCCAAGATTGGCATTGGTTTGTTGGCCCAAGTCAAGATCAATGTCCATCACAGATGTGTTTGAACCACGAAAGCTTTGTTCTATATCGCATGTCTTGGGTGGTTGTGACTTGTTGGCAAAAGTCAAGGTCACTTCTAGTTCATCGACGTGGATTAGAAGCTTTCCCACTGTCAATGGGTCACGCTTAACTGGAATCATTAAGTTTGTTGAGCCAAAGCCAAGGCTTAGTTGATTCAGAGGAAAAGGTTAGGAAATATATTGGATATATTTACATTTATTGGATATATGTTTCGGACTTGGAGGTCCACCTACTGGATCTAGGAATTGGATGGGATCCAATTGATCTTTGAGATTTACCTAGTTAAGTTTCATACAACTTGTTGGCCAAAGTCAAGGTTGTGTGTTATTTAACGGGATCCTAGCCCACTAGGAAACTAGGTTTCCTAAATACTCCACAGAGGGTTAGAGGCTCGCCGAAAAATAGTGGGAGGCTAGTATTAAATTTGCAATTTCGTTTAGATACTTGCCAATACGCGCTCTTTTATTTATCGTTGTTATAAATATATTAGTTGGACAAATATTTAATATTTCTTTCTTTGAACAATTAGACTGTACAAGACAGTACTCCACTTGTAGTTGGTCATATAGTTGGACTATAGTAACCATTACATTTTGTGTGTACCCAAAATCGTTGATTGGATAGTTGGACTATTACAATCAAGACAGATGAAAGATTAGCGTTAGGGACATAATCATGGGCGATAATGTCTTTAATGGTTTAAATTTTTCAGATTATGAAATGAATCTAATGATAGTCATGGGAGCTGAGAAGTTACTCTATTGGATAGAGAATCCTCTCGGGCACTGAACCCGGAGTTGAGCAAATAGTAGAGCATGAGCTTTGGAAGACTCATTGTGATGATAACTTTAGTGCTTAATCTGTTATGCTTTCCGCAATGACTCCTTAATTTCGTCGTTAGAACTAAGGATTAGATCATTATACCATGATGTTGAAATTAAAGGATCTTCATAGATCTAATCTTAGATCTTGGAAATATGAATTGCAAAAGAAGCTCTTTCGCTCGCGTATGTTAGAGGGTACATCTGTCGAGCACTAGGTGTTGCAGATGATTGCTGACATCGAATAGCTAGGTAAGTTGGGCATTACCTATGAGGCCGAGACTTCCATAGATTTGATCTTATAGTCTTTGCCCGAATGCTAGGGCGGGTTCATCATGAATTAAGAGAAAACTCTTGGAGAGTTAATGGCTATGCTCAAGGAGGCAGAGCCAGAGCTTCTAAAAGGGCAAGAAGCGTAAGACGCATCTTACTTCGACATCCCAAAAGGCCAAGGCTTGGCTGAAGGCTTCTGAGGGTGTGAAAAAAATGGGCAAAGGCAAAATCATCACAGTCTTCTGGGAAGACAAATGACATATCCCAACACGTCTGCCTAAACTGTGGCAAACAGGGTCACTGGAATTGTGACTGTCATATGGACAAGGCAGACATGAAGGATGTGAAGACGGGCAAGGCTCCGACTTCAGGTATGTTTGTTATAAACATGTCTACTGCTAGTTTTAAAATTCGATTTTGTTACTAGATGTGGTACATACATATGAACTGATGTGTGGGATTTGCTGATAAGCAGGAGACTGGCTTCAGATGAGATCGACCTGCGAGTCAGAAACGGGATGAGAGTCGCTATTTTGGCTGCGTGAACCTAAGTTTTGGAACTGTCATTTGGGCATGTACTTAAATAAGGAAACTGTTATAATGTACATAGTTTGACTAGAAACATTATCTCTATATCTAGTTTAACCCGTTGCGGGTATACATTTATGTTCCAGAACACTGGGTGTTTTGTTTATAAAGATGATATTGAGATATACACATTAGATGTGAATAACAATATTTATATTTCGAATTTAAACAAATCTCAAGCATATAACATGACAAACAAAAGGTTCAAACTGAATAAATCATATGAGACTTATTTGTGGCATTGTTGTCTGGGACACATTTAACAAGACTCATATATCCACTCTTTAGAAAAATGGATAATTGGACAGATTTGATCTTAAATCATATGACGTCTTCGAATCTTGTTTATTAGGTAAAATGCCTAAAACGCCTTTCAGCGGTAAAAATATACGTGCCACCGAGCTGTTAGCCCTCGTTCATAGTGACATAAGTGGGCCCATGTCTAGCTAGGCTGGAGGTGGATATGAATACTTCGTAACCTTTACGGATGTTGCATCGCGTTATGGTTATGTGTATCTTTTGAAACTCAAATCGGAAACTTTTGATAAATTCAAAGAGTTTCTACAAGAAGTAGAAAAACAGACGGGCAAAAGTATTAAGATATTACGGTTGGACCGTAGTTGAAAATACTTGAGCAATAAGTTTCTAGATTACTTGAAAGAGTATGGTATTCTTTCACAGTGAACTCTTCCTGGAACACCTCAATTGAATGGTGTGTCCGTACGGAGAAACCGAACTTTGTTGGACATGGTAAGGTTAATGATGAGTCGCACTGAGCTACCAATTTCCTTCACGAGATACGCATTGAACAATGCAATATTTATTTTGAATAAGGTTTCATCAAAGTCTATTGGACAGACTCCATTTGAAATATGGACAGGAAAGAAATCGGGTTTCTCATTCCTGAAGATTTGGGAATGCTGGGCATATGTTGGATGATACCAAACTACAACCCAAATCGGATAAGTGCCCATTTATAATCTGTTATCCTAAGGAAACTAATTCCACAACTCACAAGAGAACAAAGATATTTATTGCTCTCTATGCGGTTTTCCTAAGAGGAATACCTAAATGCAGTAGTAAGTGGGAGGAAAGTAGAACTCGATGAAACTAAGAGTGATACAGTTCCTGGCAATCATCCAATCACAGAACACAAACAGTTCATCAGGGATGAATCTGTACCACAATCTTCTAATACACAAGAACATCGTAGGTCGTAGAGAGTCAGAAAACAACCTTAGAGGTATGTGTTGGTTTCTAGATTAGGTCCCAAGATCATGAAATCAAGCACAAAATTCGCATGAATACACAAAGGAGTAAGGCGGGATACATACTTACATTGAACGGTTTGATGCTACGAAGAAAAAAACCATTTCTTCCTCCTTATTGAAGCTCGGTAGTGAGCATATGGAGCAGTGGGCTGCTCGGTTTCACTGGTTTTTGTCCCTCCAAAATTTGGCCATTGATGAACACCAAGGAAGCTCCAAGCTCCAAAATCGATTCCAAGCTCAAGTGTTCGTTTCCCTATCACATTTGTATAACCCATGTGTGTACTAGGACTTCTTCTTCTCCTTTGCTTCTCACTGATTCGGTCAAAACCAGAAAATGGAGGGAAAATGTTTTTCCAAGAAAAAATGTAAAAGTGGAGAGAGAGATGGAAAAGAAAAAAATGTATTTTGGTTATATATTTTCCAAAATAAATTAAAACCATTTACCAAATTTTTCACTTTTCCATAAAAGCAAAAGTCAAAAGCAAAAAGCATTAAAGATTTTCAACTACCACATCAATCACTCAAATCAATCAATGAAATTGTCACATCACTCAAAGTGACATGTGATTTTACACTTGATGTGACTTGCGATTTGACGCTCGATTTGAATTGCGTGCCGCACTCGAATTCGAAATGCGAATGCGCTCGCAAATAATCCCGGGCTCGGGTTCACTAATTCCAAATTAACGAATTTTCCGTTGCAACGTAATTAAACGATTACGACTAGCGAAATCACTATTCACGTCGCTAACGAATTAATTCTAAATTAATTCGTTCGCCCGAATTAAAATCTAATTTTAATTCCGCGTCGAAATCCAATCTCGCATAATATATCAAATATATTATTTTATCGATTAATTCCAAATTAATCATTCTCTCTCTTTAATTAATATTGTATCCCAGATAAAATATCTCTGTAATTAATCCCTGATTAATTTTATCTCTCAACAAATTAATCCCAGATTAATTAAAGTGCGAGTCATACATCATCGGTGAATCTTTGGGAAGCGACCCATGAGATCCCCGGATATGTTGGCAGTAAATACGGTCGTCGGACTATCCGAACACGTAAGTACCTCGTACTACGTTTATACCGATTTACAAGACAAGGTTGGCTTCTAGCAAAGCGCCATGCCTACCCAATTCTCAAGAAATATCCTTATAGGAATATTAGATCTATATCAAGCGTAGTATACCGTAGTATTGCGTATTTCGATCCAGTATCGGATGTTCACATGCTAGGCCTGGGGCTGGAATTGTGTCTGCCCCGTACGAAGCACATATCGGATGTCTGACAACTAGTCTCTATAATCGGATAAACATGACCTAGTCATAATATTCTGATAGCTCGAGCATTTAAGAGAACAAGTTCCATATCCTACGTGACCATCATCTCCATATGACTGGAGTGATACTTCCGTCTTAACATCACACCCAACACACTACGATTCTCAATATAACTAGAATTGGCGTACACAGAATTGGTTAAAGCCCTGGACGACCTCAACCAAATTATATTGATTGTCGCAAGTATTAGCGGTGCAAGTCTCAGGTTAAGACCAAATACACCTACCCTGATTGCAGACTCCCATAGACACATAGTCATACTACCAATGGGATTCCGTAGGGGTCTATCCAGAGCGAAGCTGTTTCCCGTACCATCGGTAAAACACAACCTCCTATCACACTTGCATGAGTATCCTATACCCAAATATATGAGAACTATGCTGTTGTGCCCTCACAACATGCACAAGTGTAATACTAGTCTTTTACGTATTTATCGATGTCCAATCTCGATATTACTATGACTACGGATTTTTAATGATTTATCCTTCGTGGACTGATACTCTCTCATATCATTCTCTGTCCAGGAACAAATCACAAGGACCTCTCATCATTTATATATCTAGGTGATCTAATCACAAATGATAAGAGTGCAATCTCCTTGTCACATAGTTAATTTGTACAACAACACCATGATCTGTACAAATAGTGACGCTATGGGTCATAATTGTCCAACAATCTCCCACTTGGCCTATAGCCAGTCACTGGAGTGCTTGACACCCGAACTATGTACGGTTGGCTCAAACTGCTGAGAAAATGTTTTGACAGCGGATTTACATGATTATCATCTGATGCGATTTATTCGATCATCACATCGCCGCGATGTATGATCCGAACGAATCAGATGAATATCAAAATAAGTATCTGGATCGTCGATGAGACCATTAATTCTTTAGAATGTGCTGATGCCTAGCTCAGCTGCTAACAGAACTATATCTAATATAATTAGATTTATTATCGACCCAATGGCTTCTATTGTTGCCTCAGCTGCAGCATAACCCGCATTTGTTTTTTATTCGGTAACAATATCTTGCTTGGAAGATTTCCAGCTCACTGTTTCGTTATACTATTGTATAGTACCTTTGTTACGACTTATAGTCGTTATCGTGAAAGCCAAGCTTTCACCGATTATATTATGGGAATATCATTTTCAAGAAATGATATATCATCATTACTCAAGACATTCACTGTCAGTGCGCTCCCACTAACCTCCTTATATACACAAGAATTATTTTCGTTTTGAATTAAATCATAAATTATTATGATTACATCAAAACGACAATTCCAAGAACCTAATGCGTGCTTCAATCCAAACATGGATCGAATAACCTGCAAACCTAGTTTGCTTGTTATGGTTCGACAAAACCGTCAGGATGTTGTAAACATCCTCCGAAAGGTTTCCGTTAAGGAAAGCGGTTTTGGCATTCAGCTGCCACATTTCATAAATGAAACATGCAGCATCAGCAAGCATTGTCGAAATGGATTTACCATGGCAACAGGTAAAAGGTTTCATCGTAATCAACATAATGTTGATAACTCTACCTTTTCGCTACAAGCCTAGCTTAATACGTTGGTATGCCATCCATTTATCTTCCTTGAAGACTTATATAGTACCAATAGGCACAATGCCTTGCGGTACATCAACTAGTGTCTAAATATAGTTGGTATACATGGAATCTACTTCGGACTTTATGACAATTTGCCATAATAGGGAGTCGATACCTTGTATCACTTCCACATACGTAGTCATTTGGTATACCTCAATAAGATAGACATCTTTATGAGGTGAGATCAGAAACCCATACCCCAGGTTGTTTTCTGATTCTCTCCGACCTACGTGGTTCTTGTGTATTCGAAGATTATTGGAATAGTTTCATCCTTGATGAACTATTTGTGTTCCATTAGGACTCGGTGCCAGGAATAGTATTACTCCAATTTTCATCGAGTTTTACTATCCTCCCACTTACCACTGAATATCGGTATTCCTCTAAGGAAAACTGCATGGTGAGAAACAATCTAATTGTTCTCTCGTGAGTTGTATAAGTACAATACTTATGGTATCCCTAGGATAACCAACAACTTTGGCACTTATCCAATTTGGGTTTTAGTTTGGTATCATCCAAACATATGCCCAGTATACCTAAATTTACAGGAATGTGAAACTCGGTTTCTTTCCCGTTCATATCTAATATGAGATCTGTCAAACAAATATTATGGAACCTTATTCAAAATAAGTTCTTGCACTGGTTAAAGCTTATCTGTTGAAGGAAATGGTAGCTCAGAGCGACTCATGATTAACCTTATCATGTCTAACAAAATTTGGTTAATCCTGTTCGGACACACCATCAAAATAACGTGTTCCGGGAGGAGTCCTCATTGAAAGAATACTATACTCTTTCAAGTATACGAGAAATTTATTGCTTAAGTATTTCCATTACGGTCTTACCGTGACAGTTTAATACTTTAGCCGATCTCTTAGTCTATTTCATGTCGAAACTTTAAAAGTTTCCGATTTGTGTTTCAAAAGAAACACATAACCATACGCGATGCCACATCCGTAAAGGTCATGAAATATTTATATCCACATCTAGCCTAGCTAGACATGGGCCCACTGCTTCACTATGAACTAGGGTTAACAGATCGGTGGCACTGGCACTTTGCCCAATAAACTAGATTCGTAGACTTTATTTGAATAGAATCAAATCAGTCCTAGTACCCACTCTTCGAAAGTGTGGATATACGATTCTTGTTTAATAGTGTCCCTGACAACTATGCCACAATTAGTTTCTTAACTGATCAAATCAGTTTGAGCTATTTATTTGTCATGTTATATATTTGAGATATTATTTATATTCAAAATATAAATTCTGTTATTCACATCTAATGTTTTTATCTCAATATCATCTTTATATAATAAAACACTTTAGTGTTCTAGAATATAAAGTTTCATCCGCAGCGGGTCAAACACTGATATAAAGATAATGTATCTAGTCAAACTAGTTACATTATAACAGTACCTAATTTAAGCACATACCCAAAGGTAGTTCCTAAATTCAGGTATCTACGGTTAAAACAGCGACTTTCGTCCCGTTTTCAATTTGCAGATAAATCTCTATTGAAGTAAGTATCCTGTTCAAAACAGATTCTGAACATCAATACATATATTTATGTATCACACTAAGTATTTAAAATCTAATTTTAATACTAGTAGTGAACATAATGTTGACAAATATTTTTGAAGTCAGAGCCTTTCTCGTCTTCAATTCCTTCTTGGGATATGTCCTTTTATCTTCCTAGAAGATTATAATGATTTTGCCTTTGCCCTTTTCAACACTCCAGAAGCCTTTGGTCAACCATTGGCCTTCTAAAATATCGAAGTAAGGTGCGTCTTGCGCTACTTGCATTATTGCAAACTTTGACTTTTTCTCTTTGAGTATAGCCATTAACTCTCCAAGAGTTTACTATTTCAATTTGGTATTTCAAAGATCTAAAATATATCCATGACAATCCTTCAATTTCATTATCATACTTTAATGATCTTATCCTTAGTTCTGATAAAGAAATTAAGGAGTCTATATGACAAGTATAATGGATTAAGCACTAAAGTTATCATTACATGAATATTCCAAATATCATGTTCCACTTATTTGCTTAACTCCTAGCTTAGGCATTATATATTATTTTATCAAATAAAATAACTTATTAGTTTCCAGGACCATCCTGAAACTATATTCCCAATTTTAAAATTATAGTCGTCTAAATATATTTTCACCCAGGATTATGCTTTAAACACTAATCTTTCAATTTTATCTTGATTCTAATAGTCCAACTATTTAATCAACGATTTATGGTACTATGTATTATATTGATTATTATAGTCCAACTATACAATCAAATATAATTTAAATTAATTAACCTCAATTACATTGATTACTATAATCTAATTATAAAATCAACTGTAAATTGAAATTAATTAATTCAAATTATTGATTACTATAATCCAATTACATAATCAACTATAATACAGTCCATCTGTTTATTAAAACAACAATTTAAATATTAGTCAAACTAACATTTAATCTAACGACGAAATAATTTATGATTGAGCGCGTATGGCAAGTAATTAAACGAATATTGCAAATTCAATTCTTGCCTCCCACTATTTTTCGGCGAGCCTCTAACCCTCTATCGAGTACTCGGGAAACCGCGTTTCCTAGTGGGCTAGGATCCCGTTAAATATCACACAATCATGACTTTGGCCAACAAATTGTATGATAATTTACTAGGTAGATCTCTAAGATCAATTGGATCCAATCCAATTCCTAGATCCGGTAGGGGGACATCCAAGTCCGAAACATATATCTTATATATGCCAATACATCCAATGTATTACCTAACCTTTTTCCTCTGAATCAACTAAGCCTTGGCTTTGGCACAACAAACTTAGTGATCCCAGTCAAGCGCGACCCATTGACCATGGAAAGCTTCGTAATCAATGTCGATGGACAAGAAGTGGTCTTGACTTTGGCCAACAAACCAAAACTTGGACAAGACACCGATATGGAACAAAGCTTTCGTGATTCAAACACATCTTCGACATACAAAGGCCTTGACTTTGGCCAACAAACCAGTGCCGTCTCGGATCTTGAGTGAGAATCACTCAATGGAAGGAAAGACGCTTAATATTATTTGAGGGTTTTTCGCGTGCAAATTGGCAACCAATTTATTATCTTTGTTAAGGTCTTGACCGGCGTAAACACACACGTATAACGCAAGCGTACGTATCGTTCAAGTAGTATAA
>SKCR01006427.1:0-24994 GCA_019454045.1 Zanthoxylum bungeanum
AAAACGGTTAAAAGGCAATTTCATTACTACATAGTTAATTTTGTACAATAATACAATATCATTACAAAATAGTGACGCTATGGGACATTACTGTCTAACAGTTTGGACACTGGTTGATGCACCAGAAGGCATAAAGCCTATTGGATGCAGATGGATCTTCAAGAAGAAGACCGACATGGATGGCAACGTACAAACGTACAAAGCTAGGCTTGTAGCGAAGGGGTATCGTCAACAATATGGTATTGATTATGACGAAACCTTCTCACCCGTTGCCATGATTAAATCCATTCGGATAATGCTTGCAATAGCTGCATATTTCGACTACGAGATATGGCAGATGGACGTTAAAAACGCTTTCCTTAACGGAAACCTTTTGGAGGATGTTTATATGCAACAGCCTGACGGTTTATCGTACCACGACTTGCAAACAAGGTTGTAAGTTAAATCGATCCATTTATGGATTGAAGCAAGCATCACGGTCATGGAATCAGCGTTTTGATGAGATTATAAAAGAATATGATTTCGTACAAAACGCAGATGACCCTTGTGTATACAAGAAGGTTAGTGGGAGAGCACTTACTTTTATTGTCCTTTATGTCGATGACGTATTGCTTATAGGCAATGACATTCCCATGCTAACGTCGGTGAAAGCTTGGCTTTCATTAAAATTCTCCATGAAAGATCTGGGAGAAGCAGCCTTTATTCTTGGAATAAAGATCTACAGGGATATATCTAGAAAGCTGCTTGGACTCTCCCAGAGTACATACATTGATAAAGTGTTGAAGCGATTCAACATGGAACAATCCAAGAGGGGATTGGTTCCAATGGTACGTGGTACCTCTCTGTCTAAGGACATGTGTCCTAAGACTCAGGAAGAGAGAGACAACATGAGTCGGATACCGTTCGCCTCGGCAGTCGGATCGATCATGTATGCCATGATATGTACACGACCTGATGTCTCATATGCTTTGAGAATGTGCAGTCGCTATCAGGCCGATCCAGGTGAAGGTCACTGGACAGCAGTTAAGAATATCCTTAAGTATCTTAAACGAACTAAGGATGCTTTCTTATTTATGGAGGTGGAGAACTTGCGGTATCTGGGTATACCGATGCAAGTTTCCAGACCGACAAGGATGACTACAAGTCGCAATCAGGGTACATTTTTTGTTTGAATAACGAAGCAGTGAGCTGGAAATCTTCCAAGCAAGATATGTTGCCGATTCAACAACAGAAGCGGAATACATCGCTGCATCTGAAGCAGCAAAGGAGGCAGTTTGGATCCGAAAGTTCCTAATCGGATTAGGAGTAGTTCCGTTAGCAGCTGAGCCCGTTTCATTGTATTGTGACAATAAGGGGGGGCTATAGCACAGGCTAAGGAACCAAGGTCTCATCAACGGTCCAAGCATGTTCTTCGACGTTACCATCTGATTCGGGGAGATTATACATCGTGGCGATGTAAAGGTCGAGAAGGTCACATCAGATGACAACATTGCAGATCCGCTGACGAAGGCTGTTCTTCAGCAAGTTTTTGAACGACACATACATAGTTCAGGTATTAGATGCCTGAGTGACTGGCTATAGGCCAAGTGGGAGATTGTTAGACATTGTGTCCCATAGCGTCACTGTTTGTAAATGATATTGTATTATTGTACAAAATTAACTATGTGATAATGAAATTGCCTTTTGCCATTTTGTAAATTATTTACTTTGATTATAAATGGCGAAAGTCCATATGATTAGTACTGGATTGAGATGATATGAGACAGTATCAATCCATAAAAGTTAATCATTAAATATCCCTAGTCGGAGTATTATCGAGATCGGACATCGATAATGCGGAATAGACTAGTATTGCGCTTGTGCACGTTGTGAGGGCACAACGGCATAGTTCTCATATATTTAAGTATTGGATACTTATGCAAGTGCGATAGGAGGTTGTGTTTTACCGATGGTACGGAAAGCAGCTTCGCTCTGGATAGACCCCGCGGAATCCCATTGGTAGTATGTCTAGTGTGTCTATGGGAGGCCGCATCAGGGTAGGTTATATGGTCTTAACCTGAGACTTACATCGCTAGTACTTGCGACAATCGGTAAACTTTGGTTTGGTGGTTGGGGACCTAACCAGTTCTGTGTACACCTCTTCTGGGTTTATCGAGAATCGTAGTGTACTGGATTGATGTCAAGATGGAAGTATCGCTTCAGACATATGGATGGAGGTGATGATCACGCAGGACACAGAACTAGTACTCTATAAAAGGTTGCAACCGTCGGGACAATATGACTAGGTCAGGATTGTCCGATTTAAAGAGACTAGTTGCTTGATGTCCGATATATGTTTCGTACGGGGCAGACACATCTCCAGCCTCAAGCCTAGCATGTGATCATCCATACTGGATCGATGTACGCAATACTACGGTATACTACGCTTGATATAGATCTTATATTTCTATAAGAATATTTTGGAGAATTGGGTAGGCATGGCGCTTTGCTAGAAGCCAACCTTGTCTTGTGAATCGGTAAGAACGTAGTACGAGGTACGTGCGTGTTCGGATTATCCGACGACCGTATTTTACTGTCAACATATCCGGAGTTCTCTTGGGTCGCTTCCTGAAGATTCACCTATGATATTTGATTCGGACTTAATTAATGATCTTGGATTAATTGCGGAGAAACTTTATCTCGGATAAAGTGCCTTATTTAGAGAGAAGAGCGATTAATTTGGAATTAATCGATGAAATTATTATATTCGATATAATAATCGAAATTCGATTTCGACGCGAAATTAAAATTAGATTTTAATTCGGGCATACGAGTTAATTTAGAATTAATTCGTTAGCGACGTAAACAATAATTTCGCTAGAGGCGATTATTTATTTAAATTCGATTTAATTAACGTCGCGACGTAAGTTCGGTATTTCGGGGAAATATCGAACCCGAACGCGTGAGTGCACGTGGGCCCACTTTCATTGGAAACGTGTGGGGCCCACATGACACATGTCATTATATGTATTATTTTATTGATGATGCATTGTATGGTGATAGTGTACAATACACTCAATTGTATTGCATGGAATTTGAGTGTTGACACTCTAAGCCATTGCATGGTTGGTGTCATAATTTTATTATTAAATTTAAAAACATTATGGCATAAATATAAATTGATTTTTGGTAACAAAATCAATTAACAAAACTCTCTTTTCTCTCTCACATTGCCGAAAACTGCATGCAGTTTTTGCTCTCCATCTTCTTCATTTTGGTTGTCCAAAAACTTGAAGATATTGAGGTTGTTTGGAACATCTACTCACATGCAAGGCTAGCACCTTACAAGGGATCAAAAGAGGTGATAGGGAAACCATCATAGAGCAAGGAATTCACAAAGCTTGGAGCTTTCCACCTCTTCTCATCTTGGCCGAATCATCCCAACCTTGGAGCTTCCATTTTGGTTTGATTTTCTTCATCACTAAAGCAATGTAAGTATGATTCCGCCATACTTCATCTTATTATATATTCAATGTTGTATTTCAAATGCTTAATCTTTCCTTGGGACATATTATAGAAACCAACAATGGTATCATGGAGCCATGGTTAAGCATGAAATACTTTAGGTTAAAATTTGGGATAAATTGATTGAAGCATGTTCTTGTGAAATTTGATTAATAAGTATGCTTGCATGTATATAGAATGATGTTATATGGAATCAATTTTATGAAAAATGCATTGGATGATTTTTCCCCAAAAATTTAACCTTGGCCGAATGGGTATATGAAAAATTGATTGAAGCATGTTCTTATGAAATTTGATTAATAAGTATGCTTGCATTGTATATAGAATGATGTTATATGGAATCAATTTTATGAAAAATGCATTGGATGATTTTTCCCCAAATTCATGTGGCCGAATGTGTTGCTACTTGGAGTGGATTGGATTTTTTTTTGTGTTTAAGATCATTGGATGACTTAGAACGTATACGGGACGTAGATTAGTATTCAATCGGATTGAAAAACAAATCGACACAAAAAACTCACCTTGGCCGAATGTACAAGGACATGAAAAGGAGTTGATTTTTTTGTTAAAATTAATGTTGGACATTTATTTTGAACAATACATGATTAATAAATTAAATGGGTATTTTTGAAATATTTGGTTTAATGTATTAATCTTGGTATTACACTTTAATTAATTGGACTTTAATGTTTGGAATATTAAAATTTAATTAATGGGCTTAATTGGTGAATTGGGCTTTTAATATTGTATTTGGGCATAATGGGCTTGGTTGGACCAAGTAGATTTGGGCCAAAAGGATTGGATCCAATTTGGGCCTAAATCACTCCATTAAGTCCAAATATAATATAATGGGCTTTAATAATTTAATTGGGCCTTATGGGCTTAAAATTGGTTTTATGGCATTTAAGGGTGATTCCTTATTTGGGCTTGGTAATTGGGTTTGACCCACATTTTCCTAACCCTATCCTCCGAATCATCTTGGCCTTGGCTTTGGCCAAAAAAAAAACCTAATGATTCAGTTAGTTAAGCGGGACCCATTGACGAGGAAAGTTTCGTAATCAATGTCATTGGACAAAAAGTGATCTTGACTTTGGCCAATAAAAATCACGATTTGGACAAGACACCGATATGCAACAAAACTCTCATGATTCAAGTACATACATCTTGATTGACAAAGGTCTTGACTT
The DNA here is from genome assembly GCA_019454045.1 of Zanthoxylum bungeanum. NCBI lineage: Eukaryota > Viridiplantae > Streptophyta > Magnoliopsida > Sapindales > Rutaceae > Zanthoxylum > Zanthoxylum bungeanum. The sequence goes on from SKCR01006427.1 coordinate 4,692, forward strand.
TGGCCAAACAAACCAATGCCAACTTCGGATCTTGAACAAGAATCATTCAATGGAAGGAAAATCGCTTAATATTGTTTGAGGGATTTTTCGCGTAATTGGCAACCAATTAATTTATCTTTGTTAGGTCTCATCATCATACACCCTTAAGCATGCTTCTAAAACATCATAAAGCGCGTAAAGTAAAGTAATAGCGATATACGGATGGATATGAACAACAACTTGTTCCTAGAACAAATCACTCCTTTCCTCTCCCCGCTAGCACTATTCTACTCTTACCCAATTACATAATACAATAAGAGAAACCTCATTTACATTGAGAGGAATTAGGTGAGAAGAGAATACAAAGAGACAATAAGAGAAAGGCTGGACACGCAGGTCCAATTTATAAATTCTAAATTTACAATAATTTCTAAAATTACCCTTCCCTTCTAATATCCATCTGATATCACTATTCATACATCACATCCACATTCATTCATTCAAGGCATGTTATACAACCAATAAAATCCAATTAATTAGTCTTTAATTAGGTGACAATACAATGTTCAAACAATTGTTTGCATTTGCGCGAGTCCAACTCAATTTGAGAATAAATACTTATAGTATGAATTCACGAATTATATCGAACTACTCGTTAAATCCAATTTAAGTCGTATTCAATACTAATCCTATTATTTAATTCTAAATTAAATATTTACACTTTTATTGTGCTTTTATAACTAGATTCCAAATCTAATACAATCGGGTCTCAAAGCCCAACTAACATCTAATGTCCGTTTAATTAAAGTCCGATGGGCTTTCAATTGATTTCTTTAGGCTTGGGTTTTGGTCAATGTATGGGTCAAACCCAATTACCAAGCCCAATAAGGAATCACCCCATCAGATGCCATAAAATCAATATCAAGCCCATAAGGCCCAATTAAACATAAAAGCCCATTTATTATATTTGGGCTTAAATGGTGTGATTTAGGCCCATTTTGGATCCAATCCAAATGGTCCAAATCTACTTGGCCCAACCAAGCCCATTATGTCCAAATATAATAGTTTTAGGCCCATTCAAAATTAAGCCCAACTAACCAAATTTTAAAATTCCAAATTTTATAACTTAATTAATTAAAGTGTATTATCATGATTAATTCTTTAAATCAATATTCCCAAACTATCAAATTAATCCATTAATCATATTTTTATCTTAAATATATGTCCAACATTATTTAATCAAAAAATCAAGTCCCTAATCCTCCATCAAGCATTCGGCCAAGGTGATTAAAATGGTTCCGATTTCGTTTTCAATCCAATCGAGTTACAAATCATCATTCCATATTGTTTCAAGTCATCTAATGTCTTAAAATTAAAAAATCATCTAGTCCATATGCTTGCATGTATTCGGCCAAGCCTCATTTGGGTTGGAAAAATAATCCAATTTATTTTCCATGAAATGATGATGTATAATCTAAATAACATACATCTAAGCATATTTAATCAAGCAAACTCATCAAATCATGCTTCATACAATTTTCCCCAATAACATCCTAATATATTTGCATGCTCTTTAAGCTCTGATACCATTGTTGGTTTCTATTACCAAGCCCCAAGATCAACAAGAGCAAACAAAATATATAATACATGAATGAATTAATTGAAGTATGCGGAATCATACTCACAAAATCGGAATGCGGATGCGTTGATGAAATGAAAACTTCTCCTTGTGCAGTGATGAATTCGGCCAAGGTGGAAAGTGCAGCTCCAAGCTTTGTTTGATCCTCCCAAGCTCAAGGATTAGTTTCCCATAACACCTTTGTATGATCCCTTGAAGGTGCTAGCCTTTGTTGTGATTTTGAATGCACAACTTCTTCTTCAAATCTTGGCACAAAAATTGAAGAAATGGAGAGCCCAAAACTGCATGTAGTTTCGGCAATGTGAGAGAGAGAGGAGTTCAATGATTTTTGTTACAAAAATCAATTTATATTTATGCCATAATATTTATTAAATTAATAATAAACTTATGACACAAATCATGCAATGGCTTAGAGTGTCAAACACTCAATTTCCATGCAAAACCATTGAGTGCATTGTACACTATCTCCATGCAATGCATTAGAGTTAAATAATGCATAATATGACATGTGTCATGTGGGCCCCACACGTTTCCAAATGAAAGTGGGCCCATGTGCACTCACGCGTTCGGGTTCGATATTTCCGAAATACCGAACTTACGTCGCGACGTTAATTAAATCGAATTTAAATAAATAATTGCGCCTAGCGAAATTATTATTTACGTCGCTAACGAATTAATTCTAAATTAACTCGTTTGCCCGAATTAAAATCTAATTTAATTTCGCGTCGAAATCGAATTTCGATTATTATATCGAATATAATAATTTTACGATTAATTCCAAATTAATCGTTCTCTCTCTATGTATAGAGTACTTTATCCAAGATAAAGTCTCTCCGTAATTAATCCAAGATTAATCGAGTTTGAATCATACGTCATTGGTGAATCTTCGGGAAGCGACCCAAGAGATCTCCGGATATGTTGGCAGTAAATACGGTCGTCGGATTATCCGAACACGTACGTACCTCGTACTACGTTTTTACCGATTCACAAGACAAGGTTGGCTTCTAGCAAAGCGCCATGCCTACCCAATTCTCCAGAAATATTCTTATAGGAATATAAGATCTATATCAAGCGTAGTATACCGTAGTATTGCGTATATCGAACCAGTATCGGATGATCACATGTTAGGCCTGGGGCTGGAAATGTGTCTGCCCCGTACGAAACATATATCGGACATCAAGCAACTGGTCTCTTTAAATCGGACAATCCTGACCTGGTCATATTGTCCCGACGGTTGCAACCTTTTATAGAGTACTAGTTCTGTGTCCTGCGTGATCATCACCTCCATATGTCTGAAGTGATACTTCCATCTCGACATCACATCCAGTACACTACGATTCTCGATAAACCCAGAAGAGGTGTACACAGAACCGGTTAAGGTCCCCAACCACAAAAACCAAAGTTTACCGATTGTCGCAAGTACTAGCGATGTAAGTCTCAGGTTAAGACCATATACACCTACCCTGATGCGGCCTCCCATAGACACGCAGACATACTACCAATGGGATTCCGCGGGGTCTATCCAGAGCGAAGCTGTTTTCCGTACCATCGGTAAAACACAACCTCCTATCGCACTTGCATAAGTATCCAATACTTAAATATATGAGAACTATGTCGTTGTGCCCTCACAACGTGCACAAGCGCAATACTAGTCTATTCCGCATTATCGATGTCCGATCTCGATAATACTCCGACTAGGGATATTTAATGATTAAACCTTTATGGATTGATACTGTCTCATATCATCTCAATCCGGTATTAATCATATGGACTTTCGCCATTTATATATCAAAGTAAATAATATTACAAAACGGCAAAAGGCAATTTCATTATCACATAGTTAATTTTGTACAATAATACAATATCATTTACAAACAGTGACGCTATGGGACATAATGTCTAACAGATGAGTCCCAGGGTTGAGGCCCACATCGGTATCATTTTCAGGGATGAGTCCCAGGGTTGAGGCCCACATCAGTATCAGTTTCAGGAAGGAATCCGACGAGGCGAAGCCCACATTATCAGCAGTTGAAAGGAAGAATTCCGTGGAGTGAGTGAGTGAGTGGGAAAAAAAAAAGAGAAATCCTTAATGGTTAAGCATATGTTCGGTGATGACATTGTTTGCTGTAGGGTGAAACCTTAGAAACGATGAGTGCGAGATGTGCTCTCATCCGGTATTATGAGTGGTTGATCTCGGCTAGACTCACGCGCACTTGATTACAGGATTTTAGCAGTAGAAGCTTGAGTAGTCGGCGAGATGACTAGTTGAAGAGATGGCGAATCAGTGAATGACCGTTTCCCTAGATGTCCATCCTGGTTTACTTATGTTACGATATATGATATGGTTGGAAACGAAGAAAAAGTCTTTGAAAAGAAAAGGAAAAAATAGACCACCTATAACCGATAAGCGTGAAGCTACCCATGGGCGAGTATTAGGACCACCACGAGGAGAAATGTTACCTTAAATGGTAGGTGTGTCGGAAAAAAAAGAAAGAGAAAGAAAGAAAAGAGAAAAAGAAAAAGAAAAGAGAAAAAGAAAAAGAAAAGAAATAGAAAAAGAAAAAGAAAAGAAAGAGACAAAAGAAAAAAAGAAGAAAACCATATCATGTTGAGTACGAGGAAGTAAGAACATCGTATGATCAAGACATCTAGGTTGGTTAGTCCCACCGATCCAATTCTCTGAGACAAAATCATCGAGTTGGCTTACTTAAGGATTAAGCTGCGAAAGAGCCCTGTCACACACACACTAGGAGTCTAGTTCAGATCACTTATCCAGACGATTAGATTTGAGTGTATTAAGTACTTTGAAGGTTCTCTGGTTTCGACATGAAGCATCCGTTGAGGATGAAAATATGTTTAGCTATCAGGACTATCTCGTGAGAGGCAAGACATCATGTTGATATGCAACATCAGCACCAGTATTAGTTTGGGGGCGAGGCACACATCAATATCAGTCTGGGGGCAAGGCTAACATCAGTATCAGTTTTGGGGATGAGTCCTGGGGGCGAGGCCCACATCCACATCAATATCAGTCTGGGGGCGAGGCCCACATCAGTATCAGTTTTGGGGATGAGTCCCGGGGGTGAGGCCCACATCAGCATCAATATCAGTTTTGGGGATGAGTCCCAAGGGCGAGGCCCACATAAGCATCAATATCAGTTTTGGGGATGAGTCTCAGGGGCGAGGCCCACATCAGCATCAGTATTAGTTTTGCCAGGTATGACACTTCTGGTATAGAGACACTACTACGACATTCCGGGTATGGAGACGCAACCGCGACGCCTCGGGTATGGGGTTTAGCATGCCGGGTATGGCACTCGGGTATGGAGACACTACTGTGACACTCTGGGTATGGAGACGCAACCGCGACACCTCAGGTAAGGGGTTTCGCATGCCGGGTATGGCACTCCGGGTATGGAGACAGTACTGTGACACTCTAGGTATGGAGACGCAACCGCGACACCTCGGGTAAGGGGTTTAGCATACCGGGTATGGCACTCCCGGTATGGAGACACTATTGCGACACTCTGGGTATGGAGACGCAACCGCGACGCCTCGGGTATGGGGTTTAGCATGTCGGGTATGGCACTCCGGGTATGGAGACACTACTGCGACACTCTGGGTATGGAGACGCAACCGCGATGCCTCAGGTATGGGGTTTAGCATGCCGGGTATGACATTCCGGGTATGGAGACACTCTAGGCATGGATACGTAACCGCGACACCTCGGGTATGGGGTTTAGCATGTCGGGTATGGCACTCCAGGTATGGAGACACTACTGCGACACTCTGGGTTTGAAGACGCAACCGCGACACCTCGGGTATGGGGTTTAGCACGCCGGGTATGGCACAACCAGATCAACTCAATTCAAAGCAACGAGCAATAGTGAGGGCGACTGCAGGCACTGTATTTTTGCATATAAGTCCTGATGATGAGTCTCGCATGGAGACACTACCTCTTTAAATTATGGAAGTCGCGGGAAACGGACGTCGGAAGGGAAAAGTCAGACATTGACATCTTCTTGGATTTAATTCGCTTGTTTAGCTTCGGATTCACTTGTTGGACCTCTGTTTTAAAACACATCCTTAGCCCAAACCCCCGCAAGTCACACACCAAGCCTACACACCACCAAACCACACACCAAGCCCGCCCAAGCATCCTCTAGCACACGCCCAAGCCCAATAAAACACATCCAAAATAACAAATAAGACATGCTAAAATCAAGATAAATCACCTTCCCAAATAAAATAAATCAAATCAAATCAAGATAAATCATATTCCTAATTAAAAGAAATCAAATCAAATTTAAACAAATCACCTCCCTAAATTAAGTAGATAATTTCCTTGTGATATGCTAATTAGGAGATATCACCATTGATTGCATGATCTCTTTCCTTCCCATGCAAGGAAAACCCTAGCATTTGCCTATAAAAAGAAGCCTAAACCCAACCTTGAAACCCCTAGGATCCATACGGCACCAAAAACCCTTAGCCTCTCTCTCTCACTCGGCCCTCTCCCATCTCTTATCACTCTCGGCAAAACAATAGCCCCTTGTTTCAACGCATAAATCCCTCACACCTGTACCCTCCACTCACGCCTTGCCACACAGCCATCGTCAGCCCTCACGCTAAAGTCACATTCACCTGCCCCCCTTCACACCCAGCAGCCATACACCTCACGCATCAACACATAGCCCCCACCCAGCGGGCCATTCACACAGCCTTCCTCCAAACCATCGGATTCCGCCCCCTGAAACTGTCCCAATCCACTGTCACAAACTGCCCAATATAAACCCCTCAAACTACCATAAAAACTACCCTGTTCTGCACCCAAACATCACCAAAAATACCCCTGAAACAGCCATGAAACAGCCCCTGACCACCGAAACACAACCCCTGAAACACAGCCTTAGATCACCAAAAACCTGCACCACCAGTCCCCAAAAAACTGCACATAAATCACCAAAAATCTGACCAATAAAACTACTTTCTGACCACCGAAAACTGTCAAGAAAACCAGCCTATATTACCGCAAAAATCACCTAGAAAAAGTCCCTAATTAATGCGAAACAATAACCAAAAAACACAACAAGAAACAGCAGTAAAACGGAGTAAAACAGCAGCCCGAGCAGCGAGGTAGCGAAGAGAAACAACGAACCAGTGAACCAGATGAGTTGCAGAGCATCAACCCTTCCGAAAACCGCGTAGCGTACTTCTGAGAGATGACTTAAGAGGTTAGACCTGAGGGCACCCTTTTTTATTTATTCTACTTTGTTTTATTTATTTTCTTACTTTATTTCACATGAGTATTGTGGATTGGTGTATGATATGACTTTCGGATGAATAGAATATGTGTTCTCTCTTACGGTATATTGGATGGAAACCCATACGTAAATTCCGTAGTAGAATCCAAATGGACGGTAGTGCAGTCTGCACTCGGGATACAATGCCACGTACCACTCGAGAAACACACATATTTGGTTTCATCCAACCTTGTGTTTGAGCATGATTTAGTCGTTAGTATGTATTTATTTTTAAGCATGAATTAGTCGTTAGTATGTTATTCTTTTTTATGCATGATTTAGGTGTTTATGTGATTTTATGCATGATTTAGGTGTTTATGTGATTAGAGGTATCATTTTTTATGATTCTGTTCGAACGCGTTATCAAACATTACACGAACGTATCCATTCTGCCTCGTCTCGTTCGAACGCGTTATCAAACGCTACTCGGACGTATACATTCTGTTTACCGTTCGAACGTGTTATCAAACGCTACTCGAATGCGTGCATTCTATTTACCGTTCGAACGTGTTTACGAACGCTACACGAATGTGCACGCACTGGACAGATTCCTTTATCATGTTTTGCATGTTTGTTTCCTTAGTTATTTATTTCCCTATCATATGCTTGGTTAGCTCATTTTAATTTTTATACTTTTACCGTCATTATTTATTTACCTTTCCGTATTTGTTTATTTAGTATGTTCATGAGATTGTGTGCTTGCTGTTATTTCGACTTACTTTTATGCATGCAAATTTAGATATTGGAATATGTGAATAGAGATATAGGTTATCCTTGTGTACATATGTTGCGTAGACTCGATTATATTATTGCCCAAATCCTTTCATCACAAGTGGCATAAGTAAGGGACCATTCTGAACCTAACGGTTTGAGGTCTTCCCTTGCGAGAGTTGAGTGCGGCCTTAAATCATTTTCCCAGTTCACACTGGGTGGCGACTCCATGTTATTTCTCCGGTTTAGTTCCCCTGTGGGTTACTACGTACTCCCGACTAGGCCATGAGCCTAGAACAGCGTCGCCGATTTTTGTGTCCTGCACTCTTGCTATAAGTTGCAGCTACGCCTTTTAAACTTATTGTTCATACTGGTACTCTTGTTAACTCTCGAGTATCTCTAATCTCATGGGTCTGTCCTTTTTTAAGTTCACCCAGATTTCTACTGGTATTGATCTGATCTATGGGTTTTTACCGGTATTACACATTTGCTAATCTTGGTTTATGTCAGGTTCTTTCTTTTTCTATCCTTGGAAGCCTCATTGGTTCTTCTCTAGGTGGTCTATCTTCCATTGTTCTCTATTTCTTGCTTAATCTATACCATCGTCGGACTTCCTTACGGTTATCTTTATATATGCTAGTTAAGGATGATGTAGGAGTTTCACATCTCAACGGATGTCGACATGCTCATTCTGATAGAGTCTATTACTAATGTAGGATAGGTATGAGATAGACTCTGTCTGGATAGTTTTCTTATCCGATATTACTGCGAGATTCGAAATCTGGATAGTTGAGGGCTTTATCTACGTCGGATTCCTTGGTTGAGGCAACTAATCTATTTCATTTATGACGGTCATTAACTCTATCTCATACGAGTCTGGGTTTGGGGTGTCTAGAATCCCTACATCCTTTATGGCACCTTGCATCTATTGGAAACTTTGACGAATCTTGATTTCTTGCTTTTTTTTATCTTTCTAAATATTTTTCATTATTCGAGAAACTCGCTATCTATACGAATTATTCAATAGCTATTGGATCTGTTTGGAAGAATTTTCCAAGGAGGAAAGGAATCTTATTTGAAGGGAAGAAATCTTACTCAGGTTTATCTAGCATATTTTATTCTTGCTCAGGCTTACTCTATTCTCCTTACTACTATGAGTCCTAACACTTTCTTTATTATCTCATTTTGTCTCTTTACTTCTCTGTGTCTCTGGTAGCCTTAAACATCTATACATCATTCCTTTCTTTTCTTATAGTTTTCTCATTCCCTTTTACTCCCCTGGGTGGATATTCTTAGAACTTTACTATCTAGTTCTTAAATTATCATAAACTTCTTCTAATAAACCAGGATGATTACATAAGGATTTTCATCTTGAACAATGAATGTAGTTTATTTCATAAGGAAGGATATTCGAATAGCTTTGGGAATTTGTACTAACCTTTCTATAGGGTTTGAAAACGTACTCGAGGATCGGATACTGAAGAGATAGTGCCTCGCATACTAGTACCTCGGGCATACTGCGTATACAAGACCCATGCACTTTACCCACTACAGTAACTGACTCCCTAAACCGTGCTCTGATACCGTTTTTGGGATATCTCTCCTCTGGAGATGCTACCGGCAGGGGATAGACTGATCCATCCCCATGAGCCTCTGACTTGCTGACTGTGATCCTTACTACAACTCTAACTGAAATATGATTCATACATGGGATCATTCCCCAAACAATAACATGCAGAAAAATTTAATACTGATAACTGTATACTCAAATGTACTTCTTCTACAGTTTTTATTCATGACACGAGATCGGTGAAATCACACATGTAATGCAAGCACACGTATCGCTCAAGTAGTATAAAAATATCGATCCCACGAGGACTTAATTTCTATTATTGTTATTAATTATTGATTCTATTTATTTACAGATATCTAATTAAATGGAGAAGAGAATGATTGCTTGATTAGTTGGTTGAATGTGGATTTGCTAACTAAATAAATAAATAAAAACACAAAAGAAAATACTAAGGAAAATAAACAAAAGACACAAACATCTAGGGTTATGATTCCACACAATATTATTCTAATGATGAATTGATTCTCTTATATGTGTGTAATAAATCAGTTTACTAACCTGGAACACGAAGATATGCAAAAGCCTATTCCGATGGTCAGATGCAAACACCCAAAATAACCCAATTAATCATATTCTTAAGTTAACCAAGTTATCTGAATTCATTAAGTTCAAGTTCCAATTATGGCTACCCCCGCTCGACATGTTTATTCGTATCCTGTAAGGAAATCTACCTAAGAGACTTTTACCCCAATGTGAGATCATGAGCTATTGAATCTAAGGCTGACACCTAAAATCCTTTTTCCAAGTTCATTTTAAGTTTACCACATCAATCTCATTAGTGATCAGGCAACAAGAAGCATTAAGCTTAAGATTCAATAAACAAACCAAAGCATTAAACATAATATAAAAAAATCAATTATGAAACTTGTGAATATTATGCTTCATCACTTCCCTAGAATAAATATAAAATGCTGGGGGTTATGGGATCCTCCTTTAATATTTCAAATGTAGAAATCTAACTTTATTATAATATAGAACTTGTCAGTGTTACCCAATTAAGTCAAACCAGCCATAAAGGCGGTGTTATTATTTGTCCATAAACTAGCCATATAGGCAGTAATCATCTGTCACCTAAAGACCGACCATATAAGCGGTGTAACATTATGTTAAATAAATAAAATCAGCCATTAAGACGCTATCAATTTTAATCCATATTATTTAATTTCAATTTCCATATTATAAATTAAGTGAGATTAATCTACCTTATAATATTAAAGGTTTCACCATTCCCTCAGCAGAAAGTAACTATAAAACATAAAAGAAAGTAAAAACACACAAACTATTATTACTAAAAATAAAAATACATAATTAAAATACAGAAAACAAACACACAAGATACAATCCTCAAGTTCCTTATTAGAAACCTCAAGGAAAGTATGAAATTTACAAATGAAATGGCTTCTTATTTATAGGCAAAATTTTACCTCCACCAAACATGACACCAAATCCTCCACCAAACATGCAAGTATGTTTGGTGGAAGTTTGACAATTTTCATTTTTTTATTTCATTTAATTTTTTTTTTTGGTTTTGAAAATGAATTAATAATTACACATAAAACACTTCCGGATATTTTATCAATTTTGGTCATGAAAAACTTCAGAATTCGAAATTATTATGAACATCAAAGTTGTAGATCTTTGGGTCTTCTTTAGTCTGGAGCTTGAATCATCTCAATATGATATCAGATATGAAAGTTATGGCCAAATTACGAAATTTACGCAAAGTTAAGATTTCTGAAATTGTACTTCATTAGAACGCCATTTCAAGTTTCCAACCTCTAAAATCCAAATTTCAAGTCCAGTTTTTTGCTCTTATTTGTTCCATATTTCGTCCTAATTGATTCCATTAAGTCCCGATTTTATTTTATCTGTTAAACAAACAAAACACATCAAAATATTCATAAAACCCGAGAAACTAAACAAAATATTAGGTCAAGGGGCGGTAAAATGTGATATATTTTCCGCTCATCACACCCTCAAACCTAACATTTTGCTAGTCCTCGAGCAAAACAAACAGAAATAAAATGAAATAAATAACTAAGGCTAAATTAATCTAAGCCACTTTCGTATGGATCACGGTTGCTTTTAGCGTATGCAACAAGCCTTTAAAACTCTAGGTTTCCCTAGTGGACGAGTTGTAGTCTCGTGAGGGCTTACAGCGACAATACCCACAAACAAAATGCACACAAAAGTAAAAAGATTAAACAAGTTAGTGACTAATCAAGTGAAACTCTTATCCAAGTTAATATATGTTTTCTTTCTTTTTAAAGTATCAAATAAGTAAATTCTCTTATTATTTTTACCATTCTCCATATGCACAACTAACAAGTATTAATCAAATCATTGTGCCCACAATATTCATAAGTGTAGTTGAAAAGAGAGTAATATTTTTGTCCTAAAGATATCAGAATTCACACCTTTTTAGCATTGGATTTTTTTTATTTAATTTATAGCATCTTCAATCCATATAGTGAGCTTTGTGCCAGTGACTCCCAAGCTAGTTGGTTTTAGGGCACTAGGTGTTAAGACACCCTTACAGACTTAATGACTCAAATCTCAGATGTCTTTTTTTTTTCATATATATATATAACATCTTCAATCCATGTAGCGAGCTTTGGCCAGTGACTCCCAAACCAGTTGGCTTTAGGGCACTAGGTGTTAAAACACCCCTACAGACTTAATTACTCGGATCTCAGATGTTTTTTATTTTTATTATTACTATTATTTTTTATTTTATTACATCGTTTTTTATATGCTTCCTCCAATTAAAGTATAGCACTGAATATTACAAACTTTTCATTTACAAATCATGGCCGTATGTTACCATGCATGTTGATAATACCTGTCAATTGAGCATATGAAGATCCATTTAGTCAGTATTATTGAGAATTCACAAATTAAATAATTCAAAAGGAAATAAAAAAAAATTAACTTGTTACGAAATAGGTTGAAATACGTCTTAGGAGTGGAAATTCCTTACTCAGTTATCTTACACCAATTTCACCTGATTAGTCAAGTTAAAAAAACATAAAAACACAAAATATTTTTTTTTTTATCTTTATTAATTTATTTATTTTTTAATTTTTGACTAAAAACCAAGCAAAAACAACACAACGAAAAAATAATAAAAATAAGATACTAATCAACTATTCCCTTCCTCAAACCTAATTGAGACATTGTCCCTAATGTCTAAAAAGTTGAAGAAGGGTTTAGAAGACATACCTAGTTAGCTGGAATTCTACATCTAAAAAGAAAATTAAAGGTTAAGATCCAGATTTATCTGACATTTCTTACCACGATCATTATCAGACCAGTTTATCTTGGAAATGATAGGGTTAATTTGTGGTTCAAAGGTTAAAAGTTGGTCAATTAAATCATTGGCAGTTCTGGCAGTAAAGAAGATATCTTTTACAGGTTTTGACATGAATCCATTTCTCCGGGCATCATCAAGAAACACACAAAGAAATTCATAAAATCAATCAGCGTTAAACAGTCTAATCTGTTTCTGGTGTATATTCAAGTTCGCCCAAGATATTACTGTAAAGATTTCCTCCATCTTGCCCAAGCCACCTAGCAAATCATAAAAGTCAGCACGATTAATCATTTCCACAAGTCGTTCAGACCTACCTGGCACAATGCATTCATCTCCGTTTGTTGGTCATATAAGATTTGCCTCTGCCAAAGGTTTTGGGATGATACCCAAACTTGACTGCCTCCTTCTTGTATGGTCCTTGAAACGTACCCCATTAGTCCAAGATTTCCACCGCCATATACTAAGTGCATATTCCTTTCAGCTATAACTCTACCCAATTCTTGTGTAGCAGCGACGAATTTTGGTTTAGAACCAACACTAGTACCACATAACACACAGATGTTTACAACTTATCTTCTTGAAGTTGCTTCCTTTTTTTTTATGTATTTCTTTCTCACATCTGGATGTCTTCAAAAGTGCAATAACGAGCTAAATTTATAGAACCTGAAAAGGGTGAGTAATAATAGCACTAGTACCTGCCAAATGATAATTATTAGCTAAACTTTTGAAATCAAATCACTCACTCTCCTCTCTTTCTCTTGACCGAACTGTGAAGTTTCACAGCCCTCCACTTTTCTGTTTTTGTTGCAAAAACTTGAAGAAATTGTGTTTTGTTTGGAACATAATTAACACACAAGGCTAGCACCTTCAGGGATCATACAAAGGTGTTATGGGAAACAATTCTTGAGCTTGGAAGGATCAAAGAAAGCTTGGAGCTTCCCCACTCACCTTGGCCGAAACCTTCACTGCACAAAGGAGAAAATTTTCATTTCATCAACGCATCCGCATTCCGATCTTTGTGAGTATGATTCCGCCATACTTCATCTTTTAATATATATATTCATTGTTGTATTTAAATGCTTAATCTTTCCTTGGGACATATAATAGAAACAACAATGGTATCATGGAGCCATGGTTAAGCATGAAATACTTTAGGTTAAAATTTGGGTAAAATTGATTGAAGCATGTTCTTGTGAAATTTGATGAATGAGTATGCTTATATGTATGTAAAATGACATAATATGAAATCAATTTTATGAAAAATGCATTGGATGATTTTTTTCCCCAAATTCATGCATTGGCCGAATGTGTTGCTACTTGGAGTGGATTGGAATTTTTTGTGTTTAAGATCATTGGATGACTTAGAACGTATACGGGACGTAAATTAGTAATTCAATCGGATTGAAAAACAAATCGACACAAAAAACTCACCTTGGTCGAATGTTAATGGCATGTAAAGGAGTTGATTTTTTGTTAAAATTAATGTTGGACATTTATTTTGAAAAATAGATGATTAATAAATTAAATGGGTATTTTTGAAATATTTGGTTTAATATATTAATCTTGGTTTGACACTTTAATTAATTGGACTTTAATGTTTGGAATATTAAAATTTAATTAATGGGTTAATTGGTGAATGGGCTTTTAATATTGTATTTGGGCATAATGGGCTTGGGTGGACCAAGTAGATTTGGGCCAAAAGGATTGGATCCATTTGGGCCTAAATCACTCCATTAAGTCCAAATATAATATAATGGGCTTTAAAAATTTAATTGGGCCTTATGGGCTTAAAATTGGTTTTATGGCATTTAAGGGTGATTCCTTATTTGGGCTTGGTAATGGGTTTGACCCACATTGACCAAAGCCCAAGCCTTAATAAATCAATTGAAAGCCCATTTGACTTGAATTAAATTAAACATTGGATGTTAGTTGGGCTTTGAGACCCAATAGGATTAGATTTAGAATCTAAGTCTTTAAAGCACATTAAAAGTGTAAACATTAATTTGGAATTAAATAATTGAATTAGTATTGAATACGAATTAAATTAGATTTAATAAGTAGTTCGATATAATTCGCGAATTCGTACCTTATGTACTTATTCTCAATCGAGTTGGACTCGCGCAAAATCAAACCGTTGTTTGAACATTGGATGATCACTTAAACATAGACTAATTAATTGGATTAGATTGGTTGTAAAAAGCATGTCTTGTTTGAAAATTATGTATGTGATGAATGAATAGTGTATATCGGATGGATATTAGAAGGGAAATGGTTAATTTTAGAAATTATTGTAAATTTGGAATTTATAAATTGGACCTGCGTGTCCAGCCTTATCTCTTTATCTCTTTGTATTCTCTTCTCACCCAATTCCCCTCAATGTAAATGAGGTTTCTCTTATTGTATTATGAAAATGGGTAGAAGTAGAATAGTGCTAGCAGGGAGAGGAAAGGGAGTGATTTGTTCTAGGAACAAATTGTTTATATATCCATCCGCATATCACTATTAATTTACTTTACGCGCTTTATGATGTTTTAGAAGCATGCTTAAGGGTGTATGATGATGAGACCTAACAAAGATAAATAAATTGGTTGCCAATTACGCGAAAAATCCCTCAATTTATATTAAGCAAATATCCTTCCATTGAATGATTCTTGTTCAAGATCCGAAGTTGGCATTGGTTTGTTTGGCCAAAGTCAAGACCTTTGTCAATCAAGGATGTACTTGAATCATGAGAGTTTTGTTGCATATCGGTGTCTTGTCCAAATCGTGATTTTTATTGGCCAAAGTCAAGATCACTTTTTGTCCAATGACATTGATTACGAAACTTTCCTCGTCAATGGGTCCCGCTTAACTGGAATCATTAGGTTTGTTTTTGGCCAAAGCCAAGGCCTAGATGATTCGGAGGATATGGTTAGGAAAATGTAATGGATACATTGACATTATACATATGTTTCGGACTTGGATGTCCACCTAACCGGATCTAGGAATTGGATGAGATCCAATTGATCATAGAGATCTACCTAAGTTAAATAGCATACAGCTTTTATTGACCAAAGTCAAGGTTGTTTGTTATTTAACGCGATCCTAGCCCACTAGGAAAGCGATTTCCCGAGTTCTCCACAAGAGGGTTAGAGACTTGAAGAAAATAGTGGGAGGCTATTATGGAATTTGCAATTTCGTTCATTAATTAGCCTTACGCGTCTTTCAAAATTATTTCGTCAATATTTTAATAATTAGTTGGACTAATATATTGTTATTTTGCTTGTAACAGTTTGACTTTACCATAACATCGTTGACTTTATAGTTGGACTATAGTTGTCAAGATGACTGGCAAGGGTAATGTCCGCGACATAATCATGGGCGATAATGTCTCAAAGGGACAAACTTTACCGACTGGGAAATGAACCTCAAGATAGTGCTTGGGGCTGAGAGGGTGCTGTATACTATTCAGAGACCTCTCCCGCCTAAACCCACTGAGCCACTGGAGCTAGAGTTATGGAAGACTCATAGTGACGATTGTGACCAAGCTCAGTCAGTTATGCTAGCTGCAATGACCCAGCATTTCAGACGCCAGAACAGGGACTTGGATCCCTATAACATGATGGCAAGATTGCGTGATCTCACCGCACCAACAAGCGGATGGAGAGGTACGAGCTAGTAAGGAAACTCTTCCGCTCCCGGATGACAGACGGCGCATCAGTTGAGGCCCACGGGACTCAAATGATCGCTGACATAGATGAGTTAGCCAAGATGGGCATTGTCTTGGAGGCAGAGTTGACGATTGATATGCTATTACAATCGCTACCCGATACTTGGAAACAAATCATCATCAACTATAAGTTGATGGACATTGACGACACTCTTGGAGAGTTGTTGTCCGTGCTGAAGGAGTCCGAAAAGGAACTCCTAAAGGGGAGCAAGCGCGAGGCGCATTATGCATCGACCTCTCATGCGCCAAGGGCTGGGCCCAAGGCAATTGGAGGTGCGAGGAAGAAGAAGTTCAAGAACAAGGGCAAAGGCAAGTTGACAGTGGCTTCTAGGAAGCCAAAGGACAAATCTCGCGACATCTGCCTCAACTGCGGCAAGAGGGGTCACTGGAAACGTGACTGCCGAATGGGCAAAGGGCAGAGGAAGGATATCAAGGCTGGCAAGGCTATCGCCTCTGGTATGTTTGTTATTGAGATAAATATGAATACTTCTAGTTTTAAAAATTGGATTTTTGATTCTGGTTGTGGTGCTCATATTTGTACTGATGTGCAGGATCTGCAGGATAGCAGGGTGCTGGCATCAGGGGAGATGGATCTACGGGTCGGAACCGGAACACCAGTTGCTGTTTTGGCCGTAGGGACTTTTGTTTTAGAACTGCCCTCACGGCATGTACTTAAACTTTTGAACTGTTATTTTGTACCTAGTTTAACTAGGAATATTATATCTGTATCCTTGTTAACCCAGCAGGGTTACACTTTTGTATTTAGAAACACTGGGTGTTATTTATATAAAAATGATGCAGAAATTTGCACAGCTGTTGCAAATAACGGTCTTTATATTTTGAATATAATGAATCTCCTAAAATGACAAACAAAAGGCTCAAAATGAGTAATCTAAAAGATGAAGCTTATATGTGGCATTGTCGTCTAGGACACATCAACAAGACTCGCATATCCACACTTTCGAAGAGTGGGTACTTGGACGAATTTGATCCCAATTCATATGACGTCTGCGAATCTTGTCTTTTAGGCAAAATGCCTAAATCACCTTTTAGCGGTAAAGGTGAACGTGCCACAGAAGTTGGCTCTCGTTCATACTGACGTATGCGGGCCATGTCTAGCCAGGCTAGAGGTGGATTTCACTACTTCGTAACCTTCACAGATGATGCATCTCGTTACGGTTATGTGTATCTTATGAGACACAAGTCGGAAACTTTTGAGAAATTCAAAGAGTTTCGACACGAAGTGGAGAAACAAACAGGGAAGAGTATTAAGACATTACGGTCAGACCGTGGTGGCGAATACTTAAGTTATGAGTTTCAAGATTACTTGAAAGAATATGGTATTCTTTCACAGTGGACCCTCCTGGAACACCGCAATTAAACGGTGTGTCCGAACGGAGAAACCGCACCTTGTTAGACATGGTGAGGTCAATGATGAGTCGCACTGAGCTACCAATATCCTTCTGGGGATACGCATTAAACAGTGCTATACTTATTTTAAATAAGGTACCGTCGAAGTCTGTTGAACAGACTCCATATGAGATATGGACAGGAAGGAAACCAGGTTTCTCTTTCCTGAAGATTTGGGGATGCTGGGCATATGTTAAACGTTTGGAAGGTACCAAACTTGAACCCAAATCTGATAAATGCCTTTTCGTAGGATATCCTAGGGAAACCAAAGGATATTACTTCTATCACCCACAAGAGAACAAGTATTTGTTGCTCTACAAGCATTTTTCCTTGAGAAGGATTTTATAAATGCAGTGGTAAGTGGGAGGAAGTAGAACTCGATGAAGATCGTAGTGATACTGTTCCTGGCAATGAATCAACGACGGAACAAGAACAGACCGTCCGGGATGAGTCTGTACCACAAACTTCACATACACAAGGACCGCGTAGGTCGGAGAGAGTCAGTCAGAACAGTACCTGAGAGGTATGGGTTCCTGATCTCACCTCATGTAGATATTAATCTTATTGAGGATATTGAGCCGGCTACGTATGAGGAAGCGATACAAAATACGATTCCGCTTTATGGCAAGAAGCCATGAAGTCCGAGATGGATTCCATGTACGCCAACCAAGTTTGGACACTGGTTGATGCACCAGAAGGCGTAAAGCCTATTGGATGCAGATGGATCTTCAAGAAGAAGACCGACATGGATGGCAACGTACAAACGTACAAAGCTAGGCTTGTAGCGAAGGGGTATCGTCAACAATATGGTATTGATTATGACGAAACCTTCTCACCCTTTGCCATGATTAATCCATTCGGATAATGCTTGCAATAGCTGCATATTTCGATTACGAGATATGGCAGATGGACGTTAAAACCGCTTTCCTTAACGGAAACCTTTTGGAGGATGTTTATATGCAACAGCCTGACGGTTTTATCGTACCTAGACTTGCAAACAAGGTTTGCAAGTTAAATCGATCCATTTATGGATTGAAGCAAGCATCACGGTCATGGAATCAGCGTTTTGATGAGATCATAAAGGAATATGATTTCGTGCAAAACGCAGATGACCCTTGTGTATACAAGAAGGTTAGTGGGAGAGCACTTACTTTTATTGTCCTTTATGTCGACGACGTATTGCTTATAGGCAATGACATTCCCATGCTAACGTCGGTGAAAGCTTGGCTTCATTAAAATTCTCCATGAAAGATCTGGGAGAAGCAGCCTTTATTCTTGGAATAAAGATCTACCGGGATAGATCTAGAAAGCTGCTTGGACTCTCCCAGAGTACATATTTTGATAAAGTGTTGAAGCGATTCAACATGGAACAATCCAAGAGGGGATTGGTTCCAATGGTACGTGGTACCTCTCTGTCTAAGGACATGTGTCCTAAGACTCAGGAAGAGAGAGACAACATGAGTCGGATACCGTTCGCCTCGGCAGTCGGATCGATCATGTATGCCATGATATGTACACGACCTGATGTCTCATATGCTTTGAGCATGTGCAGTCGCTATCAGGCCGATCCAGGTGAAGGTCACTGGATAGCAGTTAAGAATATCCTTAAGTATCTTAAACGAACTAAGGATGCTTTCTTAATTTATGGAGGTGGAGAACTTGCGGTATCTAGGTATACCGATGCAAGTTTCCAAACCGACAAGGATGACTACAAGTCGCAATCCGGGTACATTTTTTGTTTGAATAACGGAGCAGTGAGCTGGAAATCTTCCAAGCAAGATATTGTTGCCGATTCAACAACAGAAGCGGAGTACATCGCCGTATCTGAAGCAGCAAAGGAGGCAGTTTGGATCCGAAAGTTCCTAATCGGATTAGGAGTAGTTCCGTTAGCAGCTGAGCCCGTTCCATTGTATTGTGACAATAACGGGGCTATAGCACAGGCTAAGGAACCAAGGTCTCATCAACGGTCCAAGCATGTTCTTCGACATTACCATCTGATTCGGGAGATTATACATCGTGGCGATGTAAAGGTCGAGAAGGTCACATCAGATGACAACATTGCAGATCCGCTGACGAAGGCTGTTCTTCAGCAAGTTTTTGAACGACACATACATAGTTCGGGTATTAGATGCTTGAGTGACTGGCTATAGGCCAGTGGGAGATTGTTAGACATTATGTCCCATAGCGTCACTGTTTGTAAATGATATTGTATTATTGTACAAAATTAACTATGTGATAATGAAATTGCCTTTTGCCGTTTTGTAATATTATTTACTTTGATATATAAATGGCGAAAGTCCATATGATTAATACCGGATTGAGATGATATGAGACAGTATCAATCCATAAAGGTTTAATCATTAAATATCCCTAGTCGGAGTATTATCGAGATCGGACATCGATACTGCGGAATAGACTAGTATTGCGCTTGTGCACGTTGTGAGGGCACAACGGCATAGTTCTCATATATTTAAGTATTGGATACTTATGCAAGTGCGATAGGAGGTTGTGTTTTACCGATGGTACGGAAAACAGCTTCGCTCTGGATAGACCCCGCGGATCCCATTGGTGTTTAACCTGAGACTTACATCGCTAGTACTTGCGAC
>SKCR01006428.1:0-30100 GCA_019454045.1 Zanthoxylum bungeanum
ATCCGAACACGTGCGTACCCGGTACCACATTCTTACCGATTTACAAGACATGGTTGGCTTCTAGCAAAGCACCGTGCCTATTCAATTCTCCATAAATATTCAACGAATAATATACAATCTTTATCAGGCGTAGTATACAATGTATTGCGTATTACGATCCAGTATCAGATGTCACATGCTAGGCCTGGGGCTGGAATTGTGTCTGCCCCGTACGAAGCATATATCGGATCACTAACAACTAGTCTCTGTAATCGGATAATCATGACCTAGTCATATTATCCCGATAGCTGCAGCATTTAAGAGTACCAGTTCTGTATCCCTATGTGATCATCATCTCCATATGACTGAAGTGATACTTCCATCTTGACATCACACCCAATACACTACGATTCTCAGTATAACCATAAGAGGCGTACATAGAACCTGTTAAAGCTCTCGACGACCAAAACCAAAGCATACTGATTGTCGCACGTATTAGCGATGCAAGTCTCAGGTTAAGTCCAAATACGCCTACCCTGATTCGAATTCAAATAGACACATAGTCATAATACCAATGTGATTCCGAGGGGTCTATCCAGAGCGAAGCTATTCCCGTACCATCTGTAAACAGTGTCTCCTATCACACTTGCATAAGTATCCAATACTTAAATATATGAGAACTATGCCGTTAAGCTTCTATAACGCGCGCAAGTGCAATAATAGTCTATTCCACATTATCGATGTCCAGTCTCGATAATACTACGACTATGGATATTAATGATCAAATCTTTCTTGGGTTAATACTGTCTCATATATTATTAATTCGGAACTGATCATATGGACTTTTATCATTTATATATCTAATATTATTAATTCGATCATTACATCGCCACAATGTATGATCTTACGAATCAGATAAAACCATTTGAAGTACATACTTGGATAATGATGAGACTGTAATTCTTTAGCCTGCGTTGTAGCCCAGCTCAACTGCTAACAAAACTACTCCTAATCCAATTAGGAATTTTATAGATCCAAAATGCTTCTTTTGCTGCCTCAGCCGCAGCAATATAATCCGCTTTTGTTAAATCGACAACAGTATCTTGCTTGCAACGGTGAACCTAGTCACTTCAAGTTCTCATTCTCCATGGATTAAGAATGCATCCTTAGTTCATCTAAGGTACTCAAGGATGTTCTTAACATCAATCCAGTGACCATCACCTGGATCGGCCTGATTGTGACTCCACATGCTCAAAGCATATGAGACACCAGGTCGCGTACATTTCTTTCAATGTACGATTTCTCGGAGAGTGCCAACAACTTTTAGATATATCCAAGTAGATCTTTATTCCTAGAATAAAGGTTGCCTCTCCCAAGTATTCCATAGAGAATTTTAATGAAAGCCAAGCTTTCACCGATTATTAACATGTGAATGTCATTGCTAAGAAGTAATACATCATCAATGTATAGGACAATCATTGTCAGTGCGCTCCCACTAACCTTCTTATATGCACAAGAATTATCTTCGTTTTGAATGAAACCATATACCATTATGATCTCATCAAAACGTTGGTTCCAAGAACGTAATGCTTGCTTCAATCCATAAATGGATCGATCTAACTTACAAACCTTGTTTGCATGTTTTGGCGCGACAAAACCGTCAAGCTGTTATTTAAAACATCCTCCAAAAGGTTTCCATTAAGGAAAGCGGTTTTGATGTCCAGCTGCCCTATTTTATAATCGAAATATGCAGCAACAGCAAGCATTATCCGAATGGATTTAATCATGGCAACGGGTAAAAGGTTTCATCGTAATCAACACCATGTTGATGATGATACCCTTTCGCTACAAGCCTAGCTTTGTACGTTTGTATGTTGCCATCCATGTCTGTCTTCACCATGAAGACTTATTTGCTACCAATAGGCACAATGCCTTCTGGTACATCAACCAGTGTCCAAACATGGTTGATATACATGGAATCTATTTCAGACTTCATGACACTTTGCCATATAGCGGAGTCGATACCTTGTATCGCTACCTCATACGTAGCCGGCTCATTATCCTCAATAAGTTTAATATCTTTATGAGGTGAGATTAGAAACCCATACCTCTTAGGTTGTTTTTCTGACTCTCTCTGACCTAAGCGGTTCTTGTGTATGTAGAAGATTATGGAACAGTCTCATCCCTGATTAACTGTTCATGTTCCGTTAGGGATCAGTGCAGGAATAATATCACTCCGATTTTCATCGAGTTCTACTTTCTTCCCACTTACCACTGCATTTAGGAATTCCTTATACGATAACCGCATGGAGAGCAACAAATATCTTGTTCTCTAGTGAGTTGTGGAAATGGTTTCCCTAGGATAACCAATTACAAATAGGCACTTGTCCGATTTGGGTTCTAGTTTGGTACCATCCAAACACATGCCTAACATTTCCAAATCTTCAGGAATGAGAAACCTGGTTTCTTTCCTGTCCATATTTCATATGGAGTCTGTCCAACAGACTTTGACAGAACCTTATTCAAAATAAGTATTGCACTGTTCAATGTGTATCCCATGAAGTGTTGGACAGTTATGAACCATAGCATCACTATTTTTACAGATCACGGTGTTGTTGTACAAATTAACTATGTGACAAAGGAAATTGCTCTTTTATCATTTGTGATTAGATCACCAAGATGTATAAATGATAGAAGGTCCATATGATTAGTTCCGGATTGAGATGATATGAGACAGTATCAATCCACGAAGGTTTAATCATTAAATATCCCTAGTCAGAGTATTATCGAGATTGGACATCGATAATGCGGAAAAGACTAGTATTACACTTGTGCGCATTGTGAGGGCATAACATCATAGTTCTCATATATTTGGGTATAGTATACTCATGCAAGTGTAGTAGGAGGTTGTGTTTTACCGATGGTACGGAAAATAGCTTCGCTCTGGATAGTAAAAACTGAAAAAGTAAAGAAAGTAAATTATTATTATTACAGAATGTAACTAAAATTAAATACAAAACTGAAATTAAAATAAACTAGATAGAAAACTCAATATTTACATCAGAGAATTCAGAGAGGAAGGTACATCTAAAACTGAAACCTCGAGCTGAATTTATAGGCCTCGGTAGGATTCGGGCGTAGCGACGCACAAGGCTTTGTGCGTCGCGACGTGATGACGTGTCGCTCTCTGATTCATCGGCTCAGATTCTTATCCGCTGACGTGGCAATTGCAGATGATTAACTCAATAATTGTGTTGACGTGGCAACACGTGGCGAAAGTGACTTTTGGTACCGTATGATGATGACACGTGGCAAGTTGTGATTGGCCGACGATGACGTGGCGGTGTCGTGGCACTTTGACTCGGTCAACTGGTGATGTGGACGATGACGTGGCTGACACGTGGAGTGACACATGGCGATGGTGATTGTCGGCATCATAGGATGATGACACGTGGCACGGCGCATGTTAGCAGATCGGCTATGTTGGTGACACGTGGCACGGCGCACTTTAGCAAAGTCAAACTTCTCAGATTGTGACATGTGGACCCGACGCACGTTAGCATGGAGCGGCGCATGTTAGGCGTCGCGACTCGCCAAAATTACCAAAATACATTTTTGTCTGTTTTTCACTGTTTTGGCCCCAAATCACCTCCAGAGAATCCTGAAATTTTATTTATCTACAAAATAACACCAAACACATCAAAATATTCACAAAACTCTAGAAACTATACAAAATATTAGGTCAAATGAGTGGGAAATAGTGATACATTTACCACTCATCACACCCCAAACCTAACATTTGCTAGTCCTGATGCAAAACACAGAATAAAATAACATAAACATCTTTAAAATAGAATTTAACTAAGCCACTTTCGTAGGGATCACGGTTGCATTTAACGTATGCAACAAGCCTTTAAACCCCTAGGTGTCTCTAGTGGACGAGTTGTAGTCTCGTGAGGGTTTACATCAATGATACCCACAAACATTTTACAAAAGTAAAAATGTAGTAAAACTAATGCACAAAAAAGCAAAAATACAAGAGAAAATAGAATAAAGAAGTTAGTGACTAATCATGTGAAACTTATACTCCAAGTCACTAGTTGTTTTCTTTCTTTCTAAATTACCGAATAAGTAAATTCTCCGATTATATTTACCATTCTCCATATACACAGCCAACAAAATATTAATCAATCTCATTTTCGCCCACAACAGTCACAAGTGCAGTTGATAAGAGAGTAATATTTTTGTCCTAAAGCTTTATCAGAATTCACACATTTTTGTAGTAATTGAATAATTTTCTCATTTTTTGATTTTTCTTTGATTTTTTGATTTTGAAATTTTTTTATTTATATACAATACCTTCCGTCTATGTAGCGAGTGTTGGGTCGGTGGCTCCCAAACCAGTTGGCTTTAGGGCACCAGATGTTAAGACACTCCTACAGACTTAATTACTCAGACTTCAGATATATATATTTTTGCAGCATCTTTGATCCATGTAGTGAGCTTTGGGCCAGTGACTCCCAAACCAGTTGGCTTTATGGCACTAGGTGTTAAAACACCCTTACAGACTTAATAACTCGGATCTCAGATTTTTTTTTTACTTCATCATTTTTTAGATGTTTTCCAATTAAACTATAGCACTAAATATTACAAACTTTTCAATTACAACTCATGTCCGTATGTTACCATGCATGTTGATAATACCTACCAACTGAGCATATGAAGATCCATTTTAGTCAGTATTATGGAGAATTCACAAATTAAAATAATTCAAAAGGAAATAAACAAAAATTAACTTGTTCCGAAATAGGTTTTAGACACGTCTCAGGAGTGGAAACTCCTTACTCAGCTATCTCTTACCAATTTCACCTTTTTAGTCAAAATAAAAACGCAAAAACGCAAAATATTTTTGTAATTTTTGAAAAATTTTCAATTTTTTTTGTATTTTTGAAACATTTTAGACTAAAAATAAAAACAACACACCACTAAAAACAAGATACTGATCAACTAATTCTCTCCCCCAAACCTAAATGAGACATTGTCCCCAATGTCTTAAACAGTAGAAGAAGTTTAGAAGATAGTACCTGGTTAGCTGAAATTCTACACGAAAAGTTAAAGGTTAAGATCAAATTAATCCGACGCCTCTTACCACGATCGTCCTCGGACCGATTTATCTTTGAAATGATAGGGTCAATTTGTGGTTCATAGGCTAAGATTTGGTCAATTAGATCCGGAGCAGTTCTGGCAGTAAAGATGAGTTATTTCATAGGTTTTGTCACGAACCCATTTCTCCGGGCATCATCAAGAAACACACAAAGAAAATCATAAAATCCTTCAACGTTGTACAGTCCAAGCGGTTTGTGGTGTATGTTCAGGTTTGCCCAATATAATACTGTAAAAATTTCCTCCAATGTACCCAAGCCACCTGGCAAAGCAATAAAAGCATCAGCACGGTTAATCGTTTCTACCAATCGTTCAGACATACCTGGCACGATTAACTCTTCTCTGTTTGATGGTCCAATAAGATTTTCCTATGCCAAAGGTTTTGGGATGATTACGTGACTGCCTCCCTCCTGTAATGCTTTTGAAACGATCCTCATAAGTCAAAGATTTCCTCCGCCATATACTAAGTGCATATTTCTTGCAGCTAAGACTCGACCCAATTCCTGTGCTGCTTCTACGTATTGTGGCTTAACACCAACACTAGTACCACAAAACACACAGATGTTTTCAATTCGTCTTCTTGAAGTGGCTTCCATGTTTTACTCTGGATGTCTTCCAAAGTGCAATGATGAGTTGAATTTATAACACCTGAAAAGAGTGAGTAAAATAATAGCACTAGTACCTGCCACATGACAATTATTAGTTAACAGTAAAATAAATCGTGATAGTAAAAAAGGTCTGGATCCTGTCGCAGAAAATAAAAGAAAATAACAAAACAAATCACAATTATTAGGAAAAGACAAAGAGATATAATATGTACAAGAAATGTAGCAGCTTGATTGACGTCTATGTGTCAGGGACAAGCTTCCCATCCAATTTTCTTATAAATTGGCAAACAATGTCTTTTTCAGTCAGATTCCCGAGACTTAACTGTTGTCTTTCCTTTTGGAATTGTGCATATAACACACGAATTTCATGATACACATATCCACTGGGATGCGTCTCAAGAGTTTTAGATATGTCATCCAAAGATTCCTTACTCAAGCCATCCCTAATGAAATTAATCTTATCTTCGCGGTTATCAGACACCATTCCTAAATAACGACAAATAAGAGCACATTTATAACAAACACACATTCTTTTGGCTCTTCTCTTTTTAGCATATGTGTTTCTTCCTAAACCAGGCATATGTGAAATAAAAGGATCAGAGGACTCACCTTCTAATCGGACCCGTGCTTCAATAATCCAACGAATATCAGTAGGAATACCTTTGATCATCAGTAGTCTCATCCGTTCCAAGCGAGCTTTGTAAACTTTCATCAGAGTTTTTGAGGGAGAGAAGGAAATTGCTTGTGAAGATTTGTGAAAGCTTCTTCCATCCTGAAATGTCTTAATCTGCAAAAACTAAACACACCAAATTAAATCACACCAAATTATAATATATACACAAATTGCATGGGTGGCCTCTCTGCTAGCGCTAAATTTAACGTCGTCAGCTAGACGTGACTTCTCGAACGTTAGGCTGGATCTGAAAGTGTGACACTTTCTTTTTGTCGCTCAAATGATTCTCCCCAGTAAGGCTTGACACGCTGACTGTTAACCTTGAATGTGTTGTTGGTGTTGGGATCAGTAACTCAACAGCTCCATATGGTAAAACCTGAGTGATCACAAATGGACCTGACCAGCACACTTTGATTTCAACTTTCCAGGGAAAAGTTTCAACCTTGAGTTGTACAACAACACATGCTGCCTTGGTTCCAACTTTCTGTACACTATTTTCCGATCATGCCATTTCTTGGTAATTTCTTTGTACAATCTGGCATTCTCATAAACCTGTAGACGAAACTCCTTCAATTCGTTGAGTTGGTGAATTCGTTTCTCTCCTGTAGCTAGTGGATCAAGATTCAACTTCTTCAGTGCCCAGTATGCCTTGTGTTCAAGCTCAACTGGCAGATGGCATGCTTTCCCAAACACCATACGATATGGGGACATACCAATGGGTGTCTTGTAAGCTTTTCGATAGGCCCATAATGCGTCATCCAATTTTGTTGACCAGTCCCTCCTTGTTGATCCAACGATTCTCTCTAAGATTCTTTTGATTTCTCTGTTTGAAACTTTAACCTTTCCATTTGACTGTGGATGATAAGCAGTGTCAACCTTGTGAGTAACTCCGTATTTGGATAAGAGTGCATCAAAGTATCTGTTGCAGAAATGTGAGCCACCATCACTGATAATTGCCCGAGGTGTTCCGAACCGAGTGAAAATATTCTTTTTCAGGAATTTGATCACCACTTTTGAATCATTGGATGGCAGTGCAATTGCTTCGACCCATTTTGAGATGTAGTCTACAACAACCAGGATGTACAGGTTTCCGAATGATGGAACAAAGGGTCCCATAAAATCAATACCCCACACATCGAATATCTCCACTTCCAAAATGTTTTGCAAAGGTCCTTCATTTCTCCTGGAAATATTCCCCGTTCTCTGGCACCTGTCACCTTGAAGAGCAAAAAGATAAGCATCTTTAAAAAGAGTGGGGCAGAAAAAACTTGATTGTAGGACTTTGGCTGTAGTTTTGTTTCCGCTGAAGTGTCTGCCATATGGTGATGAATGACAGTGCTGCAAAACACTATTGACTTCTTCCTATGGAACACACCGTCTTAATAGTTGATCAGCACAACGTTTGAACAGGTACGACTCATCCCAGATATAATGCTTGACTTCTTTGAAGAACTTCTTTCGTTACTGAGTTGTCCATTCCAACGACCATTTTCATGATACAAAGAAATTGACATAGTCAGCATACCAATGAGCATCTTGCTGTTTCATGGAAAATAGCTGTTTATCTGGAAAAATTTAATTTGATTATCAGTTTTTTGCCAGCTGTTTCTCCATTCTCGAGTCTCGATAAATGATCTGCCACCTGGTTTTCTATCTCTTTCCTGTCTCTGATCTCCACGTCAAATTCTTGCAGAAGAAGTATCCAACGGATCAATATGGGTTTGGCATCTTTCTTCGTGATCAAGTATTTGATTGCTTAATGATCTGTGTAGACCACCACTTTAAGACCCAGCAGATAGGAGTAGAATTTGTCAAAAGCGTACACAACTGCGAGCAACTCCTTTTCAGTGGTTGTGTAGTTGAGTTGAGCTTCATTCAAAGTTCTGCTGGAGTAGTAAATGGTGTGGAAAATCTTTGCTTTGTGTTGTCCCAAAACTGCACCTACAGCAAAATCACTAGTATCACACATCACTTCAAATGGAAGGGTCTAGTCTGGTGCTACAATGATGGGGGCAGAAATCAGCTTTTGTTTTAAGATCTCAAAAGCTTCCTGGCATTCTTTGGTGAAGTTGAAAGGCACATCCTTCTCTAGAAGATTGCACAGAGGTTTAACAATCCTGGAAAAGTCTTTGATAAATCTCCTGTAAAAACCTGCATGTCCGAGAAAGGTCCGAATCCCTTTGACAGATGTCGGCAAAGGTAGTTTTTCAATTGTTTCAATCTTTTCTTTGTCTAACTCGATTCCCTTTTGTGAGATCCGGTGTCCAAGAACAATGCCTTCATGTACCATGAAATGGCATTTCTCCCAATTGAGTATCAGGTTTGTATCTTCGCATATTTGTAACACATGTTCCAAATTTTGCAAGCAGTGGTCAAAAAAATCTCCAAACATAGAAAAGTCATCCATAAAAACCTTCATACTCTGCTCCAACATGTCAGAGAATATGGCCATCATGCAACGCTGAAATGTAGCGGGGGCATTACATAATCCAAATGGCATTCTGCGAAAAGCAAAAGTACCATAAGGACATGTAAATGTTGTTTTCTCCTGATCTTCTGGGGCGATGGCAATCTGATTGTATCCTGAATATCCATCCAGAAAGCAATAGAACTTATATCCCACCAGTCTGTCTAACATCTGGTCAATGAATGGTAGTGGAAAATGGTTATTTCTAGTGGCTTTGTTCAGCTTCTTGTAGTCCATGCATACTCTCCATCCAGTCACTATTCTTGTTGGAATTAGCTCGTTCTTTTCATTTGTGAGTACAATGATTCCTTCTTTCTTTGGCACACACTGCATAGGACTCACCCAAGTGTTGTCTGAGATGGGGTAAATGATGCCAACATCCAACCATTTGATGATTTCTTTCTTTACGACCTCATTCATGATTGGATTAAGTCTCCGTTGATGCTCCACTGTGGGTTTGTACTCATCATTCATCAGAATCTTGTGCATGCAAAATGATGGACTAATCCCTCGAATGTCTGCTATAGTCCAGCCAATGGCTCTATTGTGTTCTCGTAACACTCTTAGTAATTTTTCTTCATGCTCCAATGTTAGTGAATAAGAAATAATAATAAGTAATTCAGAAGAGTTTCCAAGAAATGCATACATGAGATGGCTCGGAAGTAACTTCAGCTCCAGCTGCGGTGGTTATTCAATTGAAGGCTTGATTCGATCTTTCTTTGGCAGTTTGAGGCTTTCCACTTGTGGTGATGCAAGCTTCAAGTGTATCATTGGGATTTGGCTCAGTATCCTGAACGATACTATCAACAACATCAACTCTGAAGCATTCTTCTTCCTTTTCATCGCTCGGGAATTTCATGGCTTTGAAAACATTGAAGGTAACTTCTTGGTCCTGCACTTTCATGGTCAGTTCTTTTTTTTTCACATCAATCACAGTTTTACCTGTAGCCAAGAATGGTCTTCCAAGGATGATCGGTACATCTTTGTCCTCTTCCATGTCAATGATAATGAAATCTGCAGGAAGAATGAGTTTGTCGACTTTGACCAGCACATCTTCAACAACACCTCTTGGAAATGTGAGCGTTCTCAATCAACAAGTTGTAGTGAGACTGAGGTAGGCATTGTTTCTCCAATTTGTAGTTTCCCGTAAATAGAAAAAGGCATTAAATTAACACTTGCACCTAAGTCACATAAAGCCTTACTGATATAGTGTTCTCCAACGGTGCATGGGACAGTGAAACTGCCAGTATCTTTCAACTTCGGGGGAAGTTTCGTCTGAATGATGGCACTGCATTCTTCCGTCAATGCTACTGTCTCGTAATCTCCCAATCTCCATTTTCGTGAAAGAATGTCTTTCATGAATTTGACGTAGGTGGGCATTTCTTCTAAGGCTTCTGTGAATGGAATGTTGATATGCAGCTTTTTGAACACCTCCAGGAATCGAGCAAATTACTTGTCCAGCTTGTTTTTCTAAAGTCGCTGTGGAAAATGTGGAGGTGGAGTGATCTGATCTTTTTCTTTTTCCTTTGCTTCTTTTTCCTCCATCTGTGGAACTGCATCTTTTGGAACTTCCTCAATTATTGCCTTGATTCCAACATCTTTGTTGATTTCAGTACCGCTTTTCAAGGTGATGGCTTGACATTGCTCATTCCCTCGGTTCCTTGGATTTGGTTCTGTGTTGCTGGGAAGATTACCTGGCAGTCTGTAACTCTGAGCATTGGCCAGTTGTCCGATTTGATTCTTCAGTGCTTTGATGGAAGCAGATTGGCTCTGAAACATAGCATAGTACTTTTTTAACTGAGCCATCTATTCTTCTATTCCTGGTTCATTTGCCTGCTTCTGGCCTTTGTTCTGTTGCTGGAATCCAGGTGGGGGATAGTTCTGCTGTTGGAATCCAGGTGGTGGATTGTTCTTTTGCCTTGAATTGTTGCTCCATGAAAAATTGGGATGATTCCTCCACCCTGGGTTGTAGGTGTTGGAATATGGATTGTTCCCCTGTCTATTGAAATTGTTGACATAATTCATCGTCTCTTCAAGTTGGTTTGGTTCTGGTGCTCCTCCATATGGTGAACTTGTGGATCCAGTGGTAAGAGGCTCCATGAATTTGCATATCTGATCCAGCTTGGCGTTGACTGCTGTATTGGCTCCAACTTCATAAATTCCTGCAATTCTTTGGATTATGCTCCTTTCTGTTGGCCACAAGGAATTATTATTGGCCATTTCTTCGATTAGGTCCTAGGCTTGATCTTCTCATTTTGCCATTAAAGCTCCTCCAACAGTAGCATCGATTGTGGTTCTCATCAGTCCAGAAAGTCCATTATAGAAAGTTTGGACTTGAAGCCATTTTGGAATCTCATGGTGAGGACATTTCCGAAGCAAATCTTTGTACCTTTCCCAAGCTTCGTAGAGAGTTTCCGAGTCTTGTTGTACAAATGATGTGATTTCATTCCTCAGCTTTCCAGTTTTGGCTGGTGAAAAGTACTTTGCAAGAAATTTAGTGGCTAAAGTGTTCCAAGTTGTGATGGAACCTGCTGGTAGTGAATGTAGCCAAGCTTTAGCTCTGTCCTTCAATGAGTATGGAAAAACACGCAGTCTCATTGCTTCTTCATCTTCTCGATTGTAATTGAAAGTGCCGCAAACTTCCAGGAAGTTGCTGATGTGGGCATTAGGATCTTCAGTTGCATTCCCCCAAACTAAACTGACTGCTGAATCATCTGAATGCATGTTTTGATGTCACACGCATTTGCTGGTAAGGGAGGAAATACAATACATGAAATGAGTCTGTCAACCACCGGAATGGTTCTGTCTCGAATGGGAATTGGTAGTGCAACCTCCAGAGGTTCAGGTTCCATGTTAACAATTACTTCTTGTCCTTCTCGCCTTTCCTTCTCAACTGTCTGATGGTTCTTTCAATCTCTGGGTCAAGCGGTCGGAGTTCAAAGCTTCTGGTTCGTCTCATGAAGGATCTGAAAACCTGAAACACACGAAAACAAAAACAATAAGTAAAAAGAAATTAGATACAAGTAAAGGTATCTAACCTCAAAACTAATAGTGAAAGATAAATAAGTCCCCGCAACGGCGCCAAAAACTTGACTGGTGCTTTCACATGCGTATAACGCAAGCGCACATATCGTTCAAGTAGTATAAAAGGTATCGATCCTACGAGGACTAAATATCTAATCTATTAATTTATGAGGTCAAATGATTACTAGTATCTAACATGTTGATTGATTGATTTGAAATGGTGATGATTTTAAATTTAAAAACAAGTAAATAAAATTACACGAAAGTAGGTTTAAGAAAATTCAATATTAGGAAACTATCTAGGGTTGTGAATCTTTCCAATATCTTTTAAAAGATGAAGTGGTTATTTCATGTTTGTGTAATATATCGGTTTACTAACCTGGAACACGAAATTATACGAAAGCCTTTGTCGATGGTCAGACACAAATACCCAGTATAACCCAATTGAACCATATGTCTATGTCAACCAAATTACCTGGATTCATTAAGTTTAAGTTCCAATTATGGCTACCCCCGCCCGACAGGTATATGTCTATCCTGTAATGAAATCTATTAAAGGGTTATTTATCCTCAAGGAAGATCGTGGGCTATTGAGTCTAGGGTCTTAAACCTAAAATCTCTTTTCCAAGTTCATTTTAAGTTTACTAGTTCAATTTTATTAATGGCCAGTTAATAAAAAGCATTAAGATTAAGACTCAATAAGTAAACCTTTAAATTACCCAAACTATAAAATAACCCCTTATAAACCGGTGATATTAGAATTCATCACAACCCCAGATAACTAACTTAGTTACGACACATGACTAAGGCTAGTAAAAACTTAAAAGTAAAAGACATAAAGTAAAATAGTGAAAAGTAAAATGCTGGAAAGTAAATAAAGAAAATTACAATAAAAGAAAATGCTAGAGTAAAAGGATCCACTTTTATCACTACTAATTTAGATATCTCCCTTAATATAATATATTAACTTGTGATGAATTTACCAACCAGCTGTTGGATAATATGACCCATAGCGTCACTATTTGTACAGATCATGGTGTTGTTGTACAAATTAACTATGTGACAAAGGAGATTGCTCTCTTATCATTTTTGATTAGATCACCTTAGATGTATAAATGATGAGAGGTCCCTATGATTTGTTCCTGGACGGAGAATGATATGGGACAGTATCAGTCCACGTAGGATAAATCATTAAATATCCCTAGTCAAAGTATTATCGAGATTGGACATCGATAAATACGTAAAAGACTAGTATTGCACTTGTGCGCGTTGTGAGGCACAACGGCATAGTTCTCATATATTTGGGTATTGGATACTCATGCAAGTGTAATAGGAGGTTGTGTTTCACCGATGGTACGGGAAACAGCTTCGCTCTGGATAGACCCCCTCGGAATCCCATTGGTAGTATGACTGCGTGTCTATGGGAGTCCGACATCAGGGTAGGTGTATTTGGTCTTAACCTGAAACTTGCACCGCTAATACTTACGACAATCAATATATTTTGGTTGAGGTCGTCCAGGGCTTTAACCGGTTCTGTGTACGCCAATACTGGGATATTGAGAATCGTAGAGTATTGGGTGTGATGTCAAGACGGAAGTATCACTCCAGTCATAGTGGAGATGATGTCACGTAGGATACGGTATTAGTGCTCTTAAGTGCTGCGCGGCCATTGGGATATTATGACTAGGTCATGTATATCCGATTATAGAGACTAGTTACCAGACATCCGATATGTGTTTCGTACGGGGCAGACACAACTCCAGCCCCAGGCCTAACACGTGACCATCCGATACTAGATCGATATGCACTATACGATGTATACTACCCTTGATATAGATCGCTTATTCCTGTAAGCATGTTTCCAGAGAATTGGGTAGGCATGGCGCCTTGCTAGAGGCCAACCTTGTCTTGTAAATCGGTATAAACGTAGTACGAGGTACTTACGTGTTCGGATAGTCCGACGACCGTATTTACTGCCAACATATCCGGGGATCTCATGGGTCGCTTCCCAATGATACACCGATGACGTATGACTCGCATTATATATTAATCTGGGATTAATTAGAAGAGAGAGAGAATTAATCTGGGATTAATAACAGAGATGTTTTATCTAGGATAAAATATCAATTTAAAGAGAGAGAACGATTAATTTGGAATTAATTGATAAATAATATATATTCGATATATTAAACGAAATTGGATTTCGATTAGGAATTAAAATTAGATTTTAATTCAGGCACTTGAATTAATTTAGAATTAATTCTCACGCGATGTGATTAGTAAATTAGATTTATTAACGAGGCATCGAAAAATCGTTAATTTAGAATTATCGAAACCGAGCTCGGAATGTGTTTGCGAAGTTACGTCGATTTTGAATCACGTGCCGGAAGTCGCATCGCAAATCACATCGCAAGTCATAAAAGTCAAATCACTTTTTGGAAAAGTAACTTTGACTCTTTGACTTTGACCTTGGAAATTTTGGAGGGAAATTTGGGGGGGAAAAGCCTTTTAACCTTTTTGGAAAAAGTGAAAGCTTTTCCCTTTCACCTTTTACCAAGGGTAAAAGAATATTAAAAAGTGTAAATCATTTTAGCTTTTTAAAAAGCATAAATAAAATGGTAAATCATTTTAGTATTTTTGGAAAAATATATAAGTGATATGTTTTACACCTTTTAACCTAACCTAAATCATTTTTTCTCCTCTCTCTACCACTCTCAAGTTCACGCCCAAGGGGCTGTGAACTGCCTTGGTTGGCCGAAAATGGTGAGCCATTTTTGAGTGATTTTGTTGCAAAATACTTGAGAGCTAGCACTCCTAGAGTTATACGAAGGTGTTAGGGAAACCCACCCACGAGCCGGGAATCAAACGACGAAGATTTGGAGCTCAAATACATGAAGCAAAACTGAAAAACGTGGACAGTGGACTGCATGCAGTGAGCGCCACTTTGGAGGAGCAAAATCGTTTTGTTCTTCATCAATCGTCTCAACCGATCGATGTGAGTATTCCGCTACCTCCTTTGATGTATTCACACTAATATTCATGCTTGTTTGATGATCTTGGGACCTAGAATAAAACCAACAATGGCATCAAGAGCCTAGGTTCAAGCATGAAATTTTAGGGCTTAAAATTTGGGTAAATTTGTTTTGAGCATGATTTGAATAAATTGATTGTTTGAGTATGCTTATAACATGTTTAATTGAAGATTGGTTGGATCAATTTCATGAAAATTGATTTGGAATAATTTTCCCCAAATTCTTAGTGGTGGCCAAATGTGAAGTGATTTTGGGAATCTTGGATTTTTTGATTTTGAACATTGGATGTATATAAAATCATGTAAGATATTGTTAATTTGAGATTGAATTGGATTGAATTTTGAATTGGACAAATATCCCCAAATATACTCACCTTGGCCGAATACTTTATGCCTTTTAAAGTCTTGGTAATTTTGATTTTAGACAATTGGATGTGTTGGAAATCATTCGGGAAGTTAATTTAATGTTGATTGTGGTTTAATTGGATTGAAACCGAATTGGACATAAAATCCCTCCCTTGCCGAGAGCTTTGAGCATGTATATGGGTTTGATTTTTCATTAAATGTGTTGGACATGTGATAATGAAATTGAGCATGATTAATTGGACTAATTTGATGTTTTGGAAATATTGATTTGGGTGATTAATCATGATATACACTTTAGGTAATTAAATTGGAAATTTGGAATTTGGTAATTTAATTATTTGGGCCTTAAAATTTGATTTGGGCTTTTAAAGTTGTAAATGGGCTTATTGGGCTTTGTTGTACAAAGTTAGGTTTAGGCAAATTGGATTGGATCCAATTGTGCCCAAAACCACTTCCATAAAGCCCAAATGTGACTTATAAACCTTCAAAGTTTAATTGGGCCTAATGGGCCGAAATTGATTTCTTGGCTTATGGGGTTACTCATTGATTGGGCTTTGGTTGCCAAAGCCCATGCCTTAAAGAATTAATTTAAAGCCCATTGGACTTGAATTAAATTGACGTTGACTTAATCGGGCTTTGAGACCCGTAAAGATTAAATTTGGAATTTAAGTCGTAAAAGGTTTATTAATAAAGTGTAATATTTAATTTGGAATTAAATAGTGAATTAGTATTAAATACATATTAAAATTGGATTTAATGTTGTAGTTTAATTTAATTCGAGAATTCGTACTTTGAGTACTTATTCGCAAACGAGTTTGACTCGCGCAAAATCAAATCGTTGTTTGAACATTGGATGATCACTAATTATCATTTAATTATTTGATTAGATTGATTGATAACATGCTTGTGTGAATACATGGTTGTGATGAATGACTAATGTATATCGGATGGTGACCGGCGTAAACACACACGTATAACGCAAGCGTACGTATCGTTCAAGTAGTATAAAAAGTATCGATCCCACGAGGACTTAATACCTAAGTTATTAATTTTATGAGGTTAAATGATTACTAGTATCTAACAGGTTGTTTAATTGATTTGAAATAGCGACGATTCTAAATTTAAAGACAATAAAATAAAATTTTTTGAAGGTAGATTTTAAGAAAATTCAATATTAAAACTATCTAGGGTTGTGATTTATTCCAATATTTTTAAAGATAAAGTGGTTATTTTATAATTGGGTAATATATTGATTTATTAACCTGAAACACTAATTTATATAAAAGCATCTTCCGATGGTCAATTACAATACCTAGTATAATCCAATTGAACCATATGTCTATGTCAACCAAAATTACCTAGATTCATTACGATTAAGTTCCAATTAAGACTACCCCCGCCCGACAGGTATATTCCTATCCTGTAAGGAAATCTATTGAAAGGGTTCTTATCCTTAAGGAAGATCGTGGGCTATTAAATCTAAGGTCTTAAACTTAAAATCCCTATGTCTAGTTCATTTTAAGTTTACCTAATCAATTTAATTAATGGCCAGTTAATTAAAGAGCATTAAGATTAAGACTCGATAAATAAATCTTTATATTACCCAAATTATAATCTAACCCTTATAAACCCGTGACATTGAATTTCATCAACCACACCCTAGATATTAACTTAGTTATGACACATAGCTAGGGCTGGTAAAAACTTGAAAATAAAAGACATAAACTGCTGAAAAGTAATTGCGGTGGTAAATACTGAAAAGTAAAAATACAATAAAAATGAAATGCTAAGGTAAAAGGAATTACTTTTACTATTAGTAATTTAGATATCTCCCAATAAAATAATATATAAACTTGTGATATTATTTAATCAACCGACCAATCTGGCGGTATCCTGATTAAGTCAAATTAAGTCCAACCAGCCATATAGGCGGTAATATTTGTCCATAATCCAGCCATAAAGGCGGTACCAAAATAAATTTACCAACCGACCAATCTGGCGGTATCCTTGATTAATCAGGTTCAAACCAACAGAAAATAAATTTACCAACCGACCATATAGCGGTTTCCTTTATTAAGTCAGGTTCAAACCATATTAAATTAAATTGCCAACCGACCAATATAGCGGTATCCTTATTAATCAGTATTTTAAATAGTATTATATCATTTTTAAGGGAGATTAATCTAAATAGCAATAGTAAAATAATTACCTTTCACCTTAGTATAGGAAAGTTACCTCCTCATAGTGAATAGTAAAAACTGTAAAAAGTAAAGAGAGTAAACTATTATTATTACAAAAGTAATTAAAATTAAATTACAAAAGTAAAAAATTAAAAACTAAAATATTCTAGAGAGAGAAACTCGCTTTACACGGATTAGAGAGAGAGAATGGTACACTGAAAAATGAAAAATCGCGCAATATTTATAGAAAAATTGCCTTCAGCGTCGCGACGCTGGAAAGTAAGACGTGGCACGCTGAGAAGGCGACACGTGGCATGGCGGCTGACTGTTCACGCGACACGTGGCAAGGCGGCTAAGACTCAATTATTGTGATGACGTCATTGATGACGTCATGATGACGTGGCGCTGACGTGGCGAAGACGCGTGTTGCAATTGTCGGCACAATAGGATTGCGACACGTGGCGACACGTGTCACGCTGTGATTGGCGGATGCTGACGTGGCAAGTTGACTTAGTTGACCCGCTGACGTGGCTGATGACGTGGCATCACACATGGCGAAGTTGACTCGTTGACCGCTGACGTGGCTGATGACGAGGCGACACGTGTCAAGTCTGAGTGTCGGCAGCATATGATGTTGACACGTGGCACGGCGCACGTTAGCAGATTGGATGTGATGGTGACACGTGGCACGGCGTATTTTAGCAAAGTCAAACTTCAAATTCTCAAATTCTGACATGTTGACCCGGCGCACTTTAGCAGATTCGGCGCATGCTGGGCGTCGCGACGCGGAAGTCTGGGCGCGCGACTCTGGAACCAAAATGCCCTTTTGCCAATTTTCACTGTTTTGCTACAATTCACCGAAATTTCCTGCTTACTTGCCATTTTACTGTATTCTAAGAAAAAAATATTAAAATATCCAATAATATTAAATTATTATATCTAAAATATAGAAAAAATTTAAATATATTCACAAAACCATCAAAACCAAACTAGAAACTATACAAAATATTAGATTAAATGAGTGGGAAATTGTGATATAAATACCACTCATCACACCCCCAAAACCTAACATTTGCTAGTCCTCGAGCAAAATACAAAATAAAATAACAGAATATAATTTAACTAAGCCTTTTCGTAGGGATCACGGTTGCATTTAGCATATGCAACAAGCCTTTAAACCCCTAGGTGTCCCTAGTGGACGAGTTGTAGTCTCGTGAGGGTTTACAGCAATGATACCCACAACATTTTTACAAAAGAAAAAAGATATTAAAACTAATGCACACAAAAGCAAAATACAAGAGAAAGAGAATAAAGATGTTAGTGACTAATCATGTGAAACTTCTACTCCAAGTTACTAGTTTTTTGTTTCTTTCTAAATTACCGAATCAGTAAATTCTCTGATTATTTTTACCTTTCTTCATATACACAGTCAACATAATATTAAACAACTCATTTTTGCCCAAAACAGTCACAAGTGTAGTTGATAAGAGAGTAATATTTTTGTCCTAAAGTTCTATCAGATTTCACACATTTCTGTAGCAATGGAATAATTTTTTTCAGATTTTCTGATTTTTTCTTTGCTTTTCTGAATTTTGACTTTTTTATTTATATACAATACCTTCTCTATGTAGCGAGCTTTGGGTTGGTGACTCCCAAACCTGTTGGCTTTAGGGCACCAGGTGTTAAGACACCCCTACGAACTTAATTACTCAGACTTCAGATATAAATATTTTTTTTGTAGCATCTTCGATCCATGTAGCGAGCTTTGGGCCAGTGACTCCCAAACCTTTGGTTTTTCCCAAACCAGTTGGTTTTAGGGCACTAGGTGTTAAAACCCCCTTACAGACTTAATAACCCGGATCTTAGACTTTATTTTTGTACATCAGAAATTTTTTTTTTTTTTATTCCATAACTATGTATAGATGCTTCCTCCAATTAAACTAGAGCACGGAATATTACAAACTTTTCAATTACAACTCATGTCTGTATGTTACTATGCATGTTGATAATACCTGTCAAAAAGCATATGAAGATTCATTTTAGTCAGTATTATGGAGAATTCACAAATTAAATAATTCAAAAGGAAATAAACAAAAGATAACTTATTTCGAAATAAATGGCTTGAAATACGTCTCAAGAGTAGAAACTCCTTACTCGGCTATTTCTTACCACCATTTTCACCCTTTTAGTTAAAATAAAAACACAAAAAATGCAAATATTTTTGTAATTTTTGAAAAAATTTTCAATTTTTTTGTATTTTTCGAAAAATTTGTGGACTAAAAATAAAACACAAAATGTAAACAAGTACTATTAACTATACCTCCTCCCAAACCTAAATGAGACATTGTCCCCAATGTCTTAAACAGTAGAAGAAGAGTTTAGAAAATAATACCTGAGTAGCTGAAATTCTACAGGAAAATTACAGGTTAAGATCCAGATTAATTCTACGCCTCTTACCACGATCGTCCTCGGACCAATTTATCTTTGATATGATAGGGTCAACTTTTGGTTCATAGGCTATGAGTTGGTCAATTAGATCTGGAGCAGTTCTGGCAGTAAAAAGGAGTTCTTTAAAGGTTTTGACACGAACCCGTTTCTTCGAGCATCATCAAGAAACACACAAAGAAAATCATAAAACCCATCAACGTTGTACAGCCCAATTGGTTTCTGGTGTATGTTAGGTTCGCCCAAGATAGTACAATAAAAATTTCCTCCAATGTGCCCAAGCCACCTTGCAAAGCAATAAAAGCATCAGCACGGTTAATCATTTCTACCAGACGTTCAGACATACCTGGCACGATCAGTTCCTCTCCGTTTGTTGGTTCAATAAGATTTGCTTCTGCCAAGGGTTTTGGGATGATTCCCAAAACGTGACTGCTGCCTCCTTCCTGTACGGCCTTTGAAACAATCCCCATTAGTCCAAGATTACCTCCGCCATATATTAAGTGCATATTCCTTGCGGCTAAGACTCGACCCAATTCCTGTGCTGCTTCTATGTATTGTGGTTTAGTACCAACAGTGCTACCGCAAAACACACAAATGTTTCAACTCGTCTTCTTGAAGTGGTTTCCATTTTTTACTCTGGATGTCTTCAAAAGTGCAATGATGAGTTGAATTTATAGTACCTGAAAAAGGGTGAGTAAAAATAGCACAAGTATCTTCCAAAGGACGATTAGTAGCAAAATAAATCGTGATAGTCAACAAGATCTGGATCCTGTCGGAGAAAAATAAAGGAAAACAACAAAACAAATCACAATTATTAGGAAAAGATAAAGAGATATAATATTTACAAAAAATACACGCTTGATTGACGTCTATGCGTCAGGGACAAGCTTCCCATCCAATTTTCTTATAAATTGGCAAACAGGGTCTTTTTGAGTCAGATTCCCGAGACTAACTGTTGTCTTTCTTTTTGAAATTGTGTATGTAATCTGCGAAAGACTATGTGAACATGTCCACTGGGATGCGTCTCAAGAGTCGAAGATATCATCTAAAGACTCCTTACTCAAGCCATCCCTAATGATTCAATTTTGTCTTCGCGATTAATAGACATCATTCCTAAAGAACGACAACGAGTATTGCAATTCCATCGTGCACATTTGTAACAAACACCCATTTGCTTAGCTCTACGTTTCTTTGCATATGTGCTTCTTCCAAAACCAGGCAGATGTGAAATAAAAGATTCAGAAGACTCACCTGCCAATCAGATTCGTGCTTCAATTACCCAACGAATGTCATTAGGCACACACCATGGATTGTCAGTAGTCTCATTCGTTCCAAGCGAGCTTTGTAAACTTTCATTAAAGATTTTTGAGGGAGAGAAGAAATTGCTTGTGAAGATTTGTGAGAGCTTCTTCCATCTTGAAATGACTTAATCTGTAAAAACTAACACACACCAAATTAAATCACACCAAATCACAATATATACAAAAATTGCATGGGTTGCCTCCCTGCGAGCGCTAAGTTTTAAGTCGTCAGCTAGACGTTACTTCTCGAACGTTTATGCTGGATCTGAAAGTGTGACACTTTCTTTTTGTCGCCCAAATGATTCTCCCCAGTAGTGCTTGACACGCTGACTGTTCACTTTGAATGTGTTGTTGGTATTGGGATCCAGTAACTCAACAGCTCCATATGGTGTAAAACCTGAGTGATCACAATGGTCCAGACCACCTAGATTTCAACTTCCTGGGAAAAGTTTCAACCTCGAATTGTACACACAACACCTGCTGCCTTGGTTCCAACTGTCTGTGCACTATTTTTTTCGGTCATGCCATTTCTTTGTCTTTTCCTTGTATAATTTGGCATTGTCATAAGCCTGTAGGCGAAATTCTTTCAATTCGTTGAGTTGGTGCAGTCTTTTCTCTCCTGCAGCTTGTAAATCAAGATTCAACTTCTTCAGTGCCCAGTACGCCTTGTGTTCAAGCATCAACTGGCAGATGGCATGCTTTCCCAAATACCAATCGATATGGGGACATACCAATGGGTGTCTTGTAAGCTGTCCTGTAGGCCCATAATGCATCATCTAGTTTTTTTGTGACCAGTCCCTCCTTGTTGATCCCACGGTTTCTTTCTAGGATTCTTTTGATTTCTCTGTTAAAACCTCAACCTGTCCATTTGACTGTGGATGGTAAGCAGTAGGCAATTTTGTGAGTAACTCCGTATTTGGATAGGAGTGCATCGAAGTATTTGTTGCAGAAATGAGAGCCACCATCGCTGATAATTGCCGAGGTGTTCCGAATCGAGTGAAATTGTTCTTTTCTGAATTTGATCACCACTTTTTGATCATTGATGGCAGTGCAATTGCTTCAACCCATTTGGAGACATAGTCTACAGCAACCAGGATGTACATGTTTCCAATGATGGAACAAAGGGTCCCATGAAATCAATACCCATACATCAAATATTTCCACTTCTAGAATGTTTTGCAATGGTCCTTCGTTTCTTCTCCTGGAAATATCCCCCGTTCTCTGGAACCTGTCACAT
This sequence comes from Zanthoxylum bungeanum, assembly GCA_019454045.1. NCBI lineage: Eukaryota > Viridiplantae > Streptophyta > Magnoliopsida > Sapindales > Rutaceae > Zanthoxylum > Zanthoxylum bungeanum. The sequence goes on from SKCR01006428.1 coordinate 22,475, forward strand.
TGAAAAGCAAAAAGATAAGCATCTTTAAAAAAGTGTGGCCAGAACAAACCTGATTGAAGGACTTTGGCTGCAGTTTTTGTTTCCGCTGAAGTGTCCCGCCGTCTGGTGATGAATGACAGTGTTGCAAAACACTGTTGAATTTCCCTCCTATGGAACACATCGTCTCAGTAGTTGATCAACACACACACCGTTTTGAACATGTATGGTTCATCCCAGACATAATGCTTGACTTCTTTGAAGAACTTTTTCCGTGCTGAGTTGTCCATTCCAACGGCCATTTTCCTGTCACAATATAATTGACATAGTCAGCATACCAACTGGACTCCTGTTGATTTATGGAAACTGTTGTTCATCTGGAAAAGTTTCTTTGATTGATGGATCTTTGTCAGCTTGTTTCTCCATTCTCGAGCCTTGATAGATGATCTGCCACCCTGATTTTCTGTTCCTTTCCTGTCTCCTCGAATCTCCACGTCGAATTCTTGCAGAAGAAGTATCCAACGGATCAATCTGGGTTTCGCATCTTTCTTTGTGATCAGATATTTGATTGTTGAATGATCTGTGTAAACCACCACTTTGGACCCAACAGATAAGAGCGGTTTTGTCAAAAGCATACACAACTGCTAGCAACTCCTTTTCAGTGGTTGTGTAAGTTGAGTTGAGCTTCATTCAGAGTTCTGCTGGTAGTAATGGTGTGGAAAATCTTTGCTTTGCGTTGTCCCAAAACTGCACCTACAGCAAAATCACTAGCATCACACATTACCTCGAATGGAAGGGTCCAATCTGGTGCTGTACAATGATGGGGGCAGAAATCAGCTTCTGTTTTAAAATCTCGAAAGCTGCCTGGCATTCTTTTGTGAAGTTAAAAGGCACATCCTTTTTCCAGAAGATTGCAGAGAGGTTTGGCAATCTTGGAAAAGTCTTTGATAAATCTCCTGTAAAAACCTGCATGTCCAAGAAAACTCCGAATCCCTTTGACAGATGTTGGTGGAGGTAGTTTCTCAATTGTCTCGATCTTTTCTTTGTCTACCTCAATCCCTTTTTGTGAAATCCGGTGTCCAAGAACAATGCCTTCCTGCACCATGAAATTACATTTTTCCCAGTTGAGTACCAGGTTTGTATCTTCGCACCTTGTGTAATACCTGTTCAAATTTTGCAAAAAATGGTCAAAAGAATCTCCAAACACAGAAAAATCATCCATAAAAACCTCCATACTCTGCTCCAGCATGTCTGAGAAGATGGCCATCATCAACGCTGAAATGTAGCAGGAGCATTACATAATCCAAATGGCATCCTGCGAAAAGCAAAAGTACCATAGGGACATGTAAAGTAGTTTTCTCCTGGTCTTCTGGTGCGATGGCAATCTGATTGTACCCCTGAATCTCCGTCCAGAAAGCAATAGAATTCATGTCCTGCCAGCCTGTCTAACATCTGGTCAATAAATGGTAGTGGGAAATGGTCCTTTCTTGTGGCTTTATTGAGTTTCCTGTAGTCCATACATACTCTCCATCCAGTCACTGTTGTTGTTGGGATCAACTCGTTCTTTTCATTGGTGACACAGTAATTCCTCCTTTCTTTGGTACACACTGCATAGGACTTACCCAAGTGTTATCTGAGATGGGGTAAATGATGCCAGCATCCAACCATTTGATGATTTCTTTCTTCACAACTTCCTTCATGATTGGATTGAGTCTCTGTTGATGCTCCACTGTGGGTTTGTATTCATCATTCATCAGAATCTTGTGCATGCAAATGATGGACTAATGCCTCGAATGTCTGCTATAGTCCAGCCAATGGCTTTTTTGTGCTCTCGTAAAACTCTTAGTAGCTTTTCTTCCTGCTCCAATGTTAGTGAAGAAGACATAATAACAGGTAATTCAGAAGAGTTTCCAAGAAATGCATACCTGAGATGGCTCGGAAGTAACTTTAGTTCCAGCTGTGGTGGTTCTTCAATCGAATGTTTGATTCGATCTTTTCTTTGGCAATTCCAAGCTTTCAACTGGTGGTGTTGCTTTGAATCGGAATGGTTTGTCAAGGTAGCTGATACATTCCAGGATTTCAGCATCTAGCTCGTTGTCAGTCATATTGGTGATGCAAGCTTCAAGTGTATCCGTTGGATTTGGCTCAGTATTCTGAATGAACTATCAATAACATCAACTCTGAAGCATTCTTCTTCTTCCTTTTCATCGCTCGGAATTTCATAGCTTTGAAAACATTAAAGGTCACTTCTTGGTCCTGCACTTTCATGGTTAGTTCTCCTTTTTGCACATCAATTACAGTTTTACCTGTAGCCAAAAATGGTCTCCCAAGAATGATAGGTATTTCTTTTGTCTTCTTCCATGTCAAGGATGATAAAGTCTGCTGGAAGGATGAGTTTGTCAACTTTGACCAGCACATTTTCAACGACTCCTCTCGGAAATGCGAGTGTTCGATCAGCAAGTTGCAAAGATATCGAGGTAGGCATTGCTTCTCCAATTTGCAGTTTCCTGTAAATAGAAAAAGGCATTAAATTAACACTGGCACCTAAATCACATAAGGCCTTACCGATGTAATGTTCTCCAATGGTGCATGGAACTGTGAAACTGCCAGGATCTTTCAACATCGGGGGAAGCTTCCTCTGAATGATGGCACTGCATTCTTCCGTCAATGCTACTGTCTCGTAATCTCCCAATCTCCGCTTTCGTGAAAGGATGTCTTTCATGAATTTGACATAACTGGGCATTTGTTCCAAGGCTTCTGCAAATGGGATGTTGATGTGCAGCTTTTTGAATATCTCCAGGAAACGAGCAAACTGTTTGTCTAGTTTGTTTTTCTGAAGACGCTGAGGAAATGGTGGTGGTGGAGTGATCTGTTCTTTTTCTTTTTCCTTTGCTTCTTTTTCTTCCATCTGTGGAACTGCATCTTTTGGAACTTCCTCAGTAGCTTTTTGACTCCAACGTCTTTGTTGATTTCAGTACCGCTTTTTAAGGTAATGGCTTGACATTGCTCCTTCCCTCGGTTCCTGGATTTGGTTCTGTGTTGCTGGGAAGATTACCTGGCGGTCTGTAACTCTGAGCATTGGCCAGTTGGCCAATTTGATTCTCCAGTGCTTTGATGGAAGCTGATTGGCTCTGAATCATGGCTTCATATCTTTTTAATTGAGCTAACATCTCTGCCATCACTGGTTCATTTGTCTGCTCCTGGCTTTGTTCTGTTTTGGAATCCAGGTGGTGGATAGTTCCGCTGTTGGCCTGAATTGTTGCTCCATGAAAAATTAGAATGATTCCTCCACCCTGGGCTGTAGGTGTTGGAATATGGATTGTTCCCCTGCCTGTTGAAATTGTTGACATAATTCACCGTTTCTTCATGTTGATTTGATTCTGGTGCTCCTCCATATGGTGAACTTGTGGATCCAGTGGTAAGAGTTTCCATGAATTTGCAAATTTGATCTAGTTTGGTGTTGACTACTGTATTAGCTCCAACTTCATAAATTCCTGCAATTCTTTGAATCAGACTTCTTTCTGTTGGCCACAAGGAATTGTTGTTAGCCATTTCTTCAATTAGTTCCCAAGCTTGATCTTCTCCTTTTGCCATCAAAGCTCCTCCAGCAGTAGCATCAATTGTGGTTCTCATTATTCCAGAAAGTCCATTATAGAATGTTTGGACTTGAAGCCATTTTGGAATCTCATGGTGTGGACATTTCCGGAGTAAATCTTTGTACCTTTCCCAAGCTTCGTAGAGAGTTTCTGAGTCTTGTTGCACAAAGGATGTGATGTCATTCCTCAGTTTTCCAGTTCTGGCTGGTGGAAAATACTTTGCAAGAAATTTGGTGGCTAAGGTGTTCCATGTTGTGATAGAACCTGCTGGTAATGAATGTAGCCAGGCTTTAGCTCTGTCCTTCAAGGAGTATGGGAATACACGCAGTCTCATTGCTTCTTCAGCTTCTCGGTTGTAATTGAAAGTACCGCAAACTTCCAGGAAGTTGCTGATGTGGGCATTAGGATCTTCAGTTGCATTTCCTCCAAACTGAACTGACTGCTGAATCATCTGAATGCAAGTTTTGATGTCACCCGCATTTGCTGGTAATGGAGGGAGTACAATACATGAAATGAGTCTGTCAACCACCAGAATGGTTCTGTCTCGAATGGGAATTGGTGGTGCAACCACCAAAGGTTCAGGTTCCATGTTGACTAAAGCTTCTGGGGCTTCTCGCCTTTCCCTTCTCAACTGTCTGATAGTTCTTTCAATTTCTGGGTCAACGGTCGTAGTTCAAAGCTTCTGGTTCGTCTCATGAAGTTTCTGAGAACCTGAAACACAAGAAAACAATAACAATAAGTAAAAAGAAATTAGATACAAGTAAAAGTATCTAACCCCTAAACTAATAATAAAAGATAAATAAGTCCCCGGCAACGGCGCCAAAACTTGACCGGCGTAAACACACACGTATAACGCAAGCGTACGTATCGTTCAAGTAGTATAAAAAGTATCGATCCCACGAGGACTTAATACCTAAGTTATTAATTTTATGAGGTTAAATGATTACTAGTATCTAACAGGTTGTTTAATTGATTTGAAATAGCGACGATTCTAAATTTAAAGACAATAAAATAAAATTGTTTGAAGGTAGATTTTAAGAAAATTCAATATTAAAACTATCTAGGGTTGTGATTTATTGCAATATTTTTTAAAGATAAAGTGGTTATTTTATAATTGGGTAATATATTGATTTATTAACCTGGAACACTAATTATATAAAAGCATCTTCCGATGGTCAATTACAAATACCTAGTATAATCCAATTGAACCATATGTCTATGTCAACCAAATTACCTAGATTCATTACGATTAAGTTCCAAATAAGACTACCCCCGCCCGACAGGTATATTCCTATCCTGTAAGGAAATCTATTGAAAGGGTTATCTATCCGTAAGGAAGATCGTGAGCTATTGAATCTAAGGTCTTAAACTTAAAATCTCTATGTCTAGTTCATTTTAAGTTTACCTAATCAATTTAATTAATGGCCAGTTAATTAAAGAGCATTAAGATTAAGACTCAATAAATAAATCTTTATATTACCCAAATTATAATCTAACCCTTATAAACCCGTGACATTGAATTTCATCACAACCCTAGATATTAACTTAGTTATGACACATAGCTATGGCTGGTAAAAACTTGAAAATAAAAGACATAAACTGCTGAAAAGTAATTGCGGTAAATACTGAAAAGTAAAAATACAATAAAAATGAAATGCTAAGGTAAAAGGAATTACTTTTACTATTAGTAATTTAGATATCTCCCAATAAAATAATATATACTTGTGATATTATTTAATCAACCGACCAATCTGGCGGTATCCTTGATTAATCAGGTTCAAACCAACAGAAAATAAATTTACCAACCGACCAATATAGCAGTTTCCTTTATTAAGTCAGGTTCAAACCAGATTAAATAAATTGCCAACCGACCAATATAGCGGTATCCTTTATTAATCAGTATTTTAAATAGTAAATATATCATTTTTAAGGGAGATTAATCTAAATAGCAATAGTAAAATAATTACCTTTCACCTTAGCATAGGAAAGTTACCTCCTCATAGTGAATAGTAAAAACTGTAAAAAGTAAATAGAGTAAACTATTATTATTACAAAAAGTAATTAAAATTAAATTACAAAAGTAAAAAATTAAAAACTAAAATATTCTAGAGAGAGAAACTCTCGCTTTACACGGATTAGAAGAGAGAGAATGGTACACTGAAAAATGAAAAATCGCGCAATATTTATAGAAAAATTTGCCTTCAGCGTCGCGACGCCAGATCAGCATCGCGACGCTGGAATAGTAAGACGTGGCACGCTGAGAAGGCGACACGTGGCATGGCGGCTGACTGTTCACGCGACACGTGGCAAGGCGGCTAAGACTCAATTATTGTGATGACATCATGATGACGTGGCGATGACGTGGCGCTGACGTGACGAAGACGCGTGTTGCAATTGTCGGCACAATAGGATTGCGACACGTGGCGACACGTGTCACGCTGTGATTGGCGGATGCTGACGTGGCAAGTTGACTTAGTTGACCCGCTGACGTGGCTGATGACGTGGCATCACACATTGGGAAGTTGACTCGTTGACCGCTAACGTGGCTGATGACGAGGCGACACGTGTCAAGTCTGAGTGTCGGCAGCATATGATGTTGACACGTGGCACGACGCACGTTAGCAGTTTGGATGTGATGGTGACACGTGGCACGTCGCATTTTAGCAAAGTCAAACTTCTCAAATTCTGACATGTTGACCCGGCGCACTTTAGCAGATTTGGCGCATGCTGGGCGTCGCGACGCGGAAGGTCTGGGCGGCGCGACGCTGGAAATTACCAAAATGCCTTTTTCGCCAATTTTCACTGTTTTGCTCCAAATCACCTCCAGAATGTCCTGAAACTTTATTTATCTACAAAATAACACAAACATATCAAAATATTCACAAAACTCAAGAAACTATACAAAATATTAGATTAAATGAGTGGGAAATAGTGATATAAATACCACTCATCAGATGGATATTAGTCGGTGGGGGCAATTTTGGAAATTGTTGTAATAAATTCGATTTATTAAATTGGACCTGCGTGTCCAGCCTTAATCACCTCTATTCTCTTTGTATTCTCTTCTCACCTATTCCCCTCAATGTAAATGAGGTTTCTTTAGTAGTGTAGTGTAACGGGTAGAAATAATACAAGTGCTAGTTTGAGAGAGAAAGTGAGTGATTTGATCTAGGATCAATGTGTTAAGTATCCATCCGCATATCATTATTATTTATTTTCATATGCACTTTATTATGTGTTTAGAATGCATGTTTAAGGGTGTATGATGATGAGACCTAAACAAGATAATAAATTGGTAGCCATTTGCATGCGAAAAACCCTCATAAAATATCAAGCGTTTTTCCTTCCATTGAGTGATTCTTACTCAAGATCCTAGATTGGCATTGGGTTGTTGGCCAAAGTCAAGCCCTTTGTCTCGAAGATGTGTTTGAATCACGAGAGTTTTGTTCTATATTGGTGTCTTGTCCAAGTTGTGGTTTGTTGGCCAAAGTCAAGACCACTTCTTGTCCATCGACATTGATTACGAAGCTTTCCATGGTCAATGGGTCGCGCTTGACTGGGATCATTAGGTTTGTTGTGCCAAAGCCAAGGCTTAGTTGATTCAGAGGAAAAAGGTTAGGTAATACATTGGATGTATTGGCATATATGAGATATATGTTTCGGACTTGGATGTCTCCCTACGGGATCTAGGAATTGGATGAGATCCAATTGATCTTAGAGATCTACCTAGTTAATTATCATACAATTTGTTGGCCAAAGTCAAGATTGTGTGATATTTAACGGGATCCTAGCCCACTAGGAAACATGGTTTCCCGAGTACTCAACAGAGGGTTAGAGGCTCGCCGAAAAATAGTGGGAGGCAAGAATTGAATTTGCAATATTCGTTTAATTACTTGCCATATGCGCTCATTCAAATTATTCGTCATATAAATTAAATGTTAGTTGGACTAATATTTAAATTGTTATTCTAAGAAGCAGTTGGACTGTATTATAGTTGATTATATAATTGGATTATAGTAATCAATATATTTGAATTAATTAATTTCAATTTTCA